>JAKUCM010005163.1:0-20112 GCA_023374145.1 Lepidium sativum
CATTCATCACTAATTTTTCCATGGGAATGTATTTAGTTTCTTGTATAGTTTGAGTTGTTCATTGTTCTTTAGATTCTAGGGATAGAGTGTTCACACATAAAGTATAGTGGTCTAAACCCGTAAGAAATAGGTTAAGTATAGCTTAACCAAGTTGATGCATAATGAAATGTTTAGTAACGTTGTAGAGTTAGCTCTATGCAAATATTCCTTTTCTGTTCTTTTTTGTTAGACACAATATATACTTGGTCAAAGATGTTAAATTTTATTCTCATTATCTTCAGTGATACACTGATATTGATCTCATTTTTTCAAATTTATTACCAGGGTGATCAATACAATAGTAGGGTATTCTAGATAGATTTGGTTTTTAAATAAAGTAACCAATATTAATAAAAAAATTAACTAAAACAATTAAAACATACACATTAACAAACAATCTATTTAGGTATATTGTTCGATTTCTAAGAAACATGTGTCTAGTCAATTTTTCTATAATTTAATTTAGCACCGGAATGAATTTGAATCTCATTCAACTCCAATTAATATAATTTAGTTATAAATAAAAAAATTTATTTCAATTGTTGACAAAAAGAAAATGTATAATGTTCGAATCGAATATAATTGTTCTCATCTATTTCTTAACAAAAAAAAAGAACACAATCAACGTGCTTACGTTCACGATTCAAAATTCAGTATATTTGTACATTACTTAGTAAATGATAAAACAAGTGAAAAACAAAACCGGCTTATTCAATCGAGAACCAATAGTAGATTTTGTTAGGAAACCGGGCCGGTCCGTAACATAAAAGAGAGACATTTCCTTGTAAAATTACAAACTACAAACAAATCACCATATCTCTTTTTTTATAGAAGAGGATTAAAATCCAGACCAATTTTCTGAGGGCTAGATGCATTTAGTGTTTAAACATCTAGTGATTAAAGAAAAATAAATAACAATTTTACACTTAAAAAGAATTGATTTTTGGTCTAAACTCACAAAAAACAACTTTTTCTCGTAGTGAAAACCATTACAACATCACCGGTTGGTTAATCTCTCTTTCCTAATCCACATACTTGCATTTTTATATATTAACATTCTCTCATTATATATATACATAAATCTCATATACAACCTCACGAAGAAAACCAATTTGTTTTCTTACACACAAAAAAATGCCAACGTCGGTACAATTTCAGAGATCTTCCACCGCCGCAGAAGCAGCCAACGCCACCGTAAACAACCACCATTTCCACCACAAACAACTCCAAACAGTGAACCTCACGCGCGGTATGGCTGATATACCAAACCACGTGCAGATCTCTCACACGCACGTGATTAATCCTTCTCAATGTTTCTCAATCTTAGTTCAAGACATTGAAGCTCCAGTTTCAACAGTTTGGTCTATCCTTAGCCGTTTTACACATCCTCAAGAATACAAACACTTTGTCAAAACCTGCCACGTGGCTTTTGGAGATGGTAAAGAAGTTGGATCCGTTAGAGAGATCCGAGTCGTTTCGGGTCTTCCTGCTGCTTTTAGCTTAGAACGGCTTGAGATTATGGATGATGATCGCCACGTCATCAGTTTTAGCGTCGTTGGTGGAGACCATAGGCTTAAGAATTACAGATCGGTGACGACGTTGCACGAATATTCCGGTGACGGTGAGAAGAAGATGACACGTGTCGTTGAGTCATACGTCGTTGATGTACCGGCTGGTAATGATAAAGATGAGACTTGTAGCTTTGCTGATACTATTGTACGTTGCAATTTGCAATCGTTGGCTAAAGTTGCTGAGAAACTTCTCAAATCGTAATTACATTTTATTTTTTTACATTTTCTTGTTTTTTTTAATTTTATTCCAAAATCTATCTTCTTTTTTTTTTTTGGGATTCTCGAGGTAGGTTTGGTTTGAGATTTAAGTATTTAACTATCGTCGGGGATTTTTCGAAACTAGAAAAAGGAAAAAAGAAGATAGTTTTGGTTTTTTCGAAGTTAGGGTTTTAGGGTTTGTTTTAACCTTAAGATCATAACTTCTTGAACTCTTTTGTACAGTCTCTCTTTTGTAGCTTTGAAATAAACAATTTATTTGTTTCGATAATATTCTTAACTTAGCCAATATATGCCAACTTACTTTACATATGTATATATGTTAAATCATGTAACTAGTTACAATATAACGATTTAGCTAATGAGTATTGTTTTGATAATCTAATATTATCTCCAAATTGAGATTTGATTATGTTTAACGTACATAATAATGTAATACAAACAATTTGATTGGTATAATTATAAGCATAATTACTATATAGTGAAGAGATCTAATATGTGGTTGGCAATCAGGAAACACCAGGTATGTGAGACCATATCCATCCATGAGACCATCCACGTCAAAGGTTCATGTGGGTTCTTGGCTTAGGTTCCAAAAAATTTTTAATTAAAAAAAAAATTGTGAACAGTAAAGAGTTGGATTCGCCGGAGTGAGTCCGCAAGAGCCGGATTCGCCACGTGGCGAACCCTTATTGGTTTGTTTTTGAATCTTTTAATCACAAAAAATTAATAATTTAATATAATTTATTTTAATTAAATTTTAATTATTAGAAAAATAAACAAACCAATAAGAACAAGTTACATATCTAAGAGACTCTAAGATGAGTCTCTTAAATCTCGAAACTCATATTTTTCTCTCACCTCTATTTTCATTATTTTTTATTTTTTTATTCTTAAGAAACTTTGCTAAGAACCTTCATTAGAGATGCTCTAAGTTTTAACTGTATTTTTGAAGGCAATTGTACGATATAATTAATTGCTAAGTAGCCAAAATAATTGATAGCAGATGATATTAAAATTTCTAATTCTTATTTTGCAAATGTAAAAACATCAAACTATTCACCAAAAATAGTTTAACTTTTATTCAATAAAATAAAAAATTCCTCCGTTATTTTTTGGAAAACGCGAAATGCTTTATCAGATTTCATTTTAGTATATATGAATTATCTCGTTTATTAAATGTAAAAATATAGAATAAAAAAATTAAGTTTATAATATTATTAAACCAATGAAAAAGATGGAAAGACTTTCAAAATTTCCAAAAGAAAAAGCGAGTTAGTTACTTTATCATGAACTAGTAAGATTTTCGAGACTTGTGAAACCAAAATTAAAAAACAATACATATAGAAATGCAAGTATATATATATATATATATATGATCGTACGTAAAATGCAAGTTGGGGTGTAATAAAATCCAACTTGTTATAGAAAAAAACAAAAGCATGCAAGTTGCAGGAAAAAATAAAAGTCGCTACGATTCTTTGACACCAACTTTAAATAAATTCGATAAAAATAAAAATAAAAGAAATGGATTATAATGATAATTAAATTTAAAAATGATAATTGAGTACGAAATATAAATATGAAAACATTGTCGTGGAAGGAAGGAATTGCAAGTTGGGTTGCAAGTTGGCAAGCAGGCTATTAATGTTTTCCTTCTTTTGTTCTTTTCTATTATCACATTTAATCCAACCACCTTTCTTTTTTTTCCTATTTTCTCTTCACTATTTTATTTATAATTTCTATTTTTTTATTTTTAAATCCATATATTTTGTCAAAAAAATAAGTGGTCAATAGGCTTACCTTCTCTGATTTAACTAAACACCAAATAGTAAATTTAATTTCTATTTAATTATAATTAAAGAACTTAGTTTATACATTTGGTCATTATCGATCTAATGATTACTTTTATTAAAAATTTATATATTTTTCATATTAATATTTTTATATTGTTTATTTTACTTGAATATAATAATAATAAATAGTTTTTTGTAAAATATTTATGGTTAGTTACATACTACACATAACAATTATTATTAATAATTATATTAATTCATAACTTAAACTCTAAACAAATACTAGAGTAATGTGATTTTTAAGACTCTTATGCCCATAGAAAAGATTTGAAATTGGACATTTAAGTATATTATCGAAGATTTTCAAAAAATATATATACATATTTAACCGAAGATTAATTTCAAAATAGTTTGATTCAAAAATTTGATCAACAAAAATATTATCTATAATTAAATCATCCAAACTTCTAATAATATAATATAGAATAAATATGGTTTTCTAAAACCGAAATGAAAAATGCAGAAGACACAAAATTATTATATATTCAAAACTTCTCTATTTTGAGAACAAAATTCAAAATTAGCTCTGCATACAGTTTTGTAAATAGTAATGAAAAAACACTCAGCAATCCAAAGAATGACGTTATTATATATTCCAACGTGGCATGTTGCTTATAAAGTAATAATATTTAACTAATTATCTTGTTTTATTTTTAGCATAACGCTAAACCTTTTTTATATAAACTTGCATAAAAGAATGTGATAACGTACATAGCTGTGACATATTCATACACTTTAAAAAGCAACGAAGATATAGTCTTAGCTGGACAATCTAAACACTTTTAACTAATTAAATTTAATAAACAAAGTTTTTACCCAAACTAAAAAAAGAATAATGAAAAAAAAAAAAAAACTTACTTCGAAATAATAAAATGTAACTGTATCTTTAGTCGTTTTCTGGTTTAGCAATTACTCACATGTTTGTGTCTGAAAAAGGCAAACCAAATTCAATATATGTACATAAATAATACTCCATACTATAAAGTTAAAGTTCACTGAGGATAAACATTTTCTTTGATCTTTGATTTTTGATTTTTGATTTTTAACTTCTCAATGCAATGTTATTTAGAAGCATTGCAGTGTGACAGTGATGCAATGTGGAAAACATCAATGCAATCGAATATTAAATGGTAAATTTATTTATTTTAGTACACGTGCGGATTGAAATGGAAATTATTGGACGTACAAAACTCATCAATAATATTTTGGGTACAAAACAGTTTTGTATTTCCCGTGTGTCTGAGAACATTTTCCCTTATTGTTTTTTCTTGTCTTTAAATCTGTCTAAATCTATATGTATTTGATTTTGGTAATTTCAAAAAAAAGTCTCATTTTCTCCATAAAAAGCTATCTTAAATAAACTACTAGTTATCAATGAATTTAGATTTACAATAATCCATGATCTAAAAAAATATGTTAAATGGTTAAACGACGACTTTTATATTTTTATTACTGGAGTTCAACTCTGAATAGTTTTGTATTATCATGTTTATGTTATCAGTCATAATTTATTAATCTAATTATTATTATTAAGAAAATAAGATACATCTCTTCAACTAAAGCTCAAAATCATAATTTTATCATACTTTCTCTTGTGTTCTTTTACTTGATTTCGATATTTTTTGTTGTGAATTTTGCAAGAAAATTAAAGACACAAAGAGATTTAACGAGTTCGGTTCCAAATCGGAACCTACGTCTCGCCAGATTTCAAACCCGAAATTCAGAATCTACTATTTCAAATCGAGAACTTCTCAACTTAGTTCTCACTCTCTCTATCTCTCATACATGCAAAAACGTTATTGCTTCTTCTTCCTCTTTCAATCAAATCTCTTCTCACAAACCCGAGAAAGATTATAACTCCTAAAACAAGAAAGAAGAAACCCGAGCCAAGCTAACTACTCCGAGAAATATTAGAACTTCACCCTTTCTCTAGAGATGACCAACTGATTCTTATAGAACCCTGAATCAGTTGAGAGCATCTTACAGCAGAAGACACTCACCGAAGAAGCTCACCTAACGCTCAAGAATAAGAAAAAAAGGAGACCCTCTCATTGACCGAGAGACTTTGACAACTCCCTTTAGCTTCGAACCCTCTGGTTCACCTGGAGTCTTCTCTAGAAACTCTGATATTGGCTATACTTCTACAATTCTCCACCTTAGGCAAGATCATAAGTTAAAGGTGGAGTCAACTAACCTTGGCCTAGTTCGATGCTACATGAAGCTGCAAAAGAGCTTCCTGCAGCTTGTAAACTGGCAACACCTTTGTAAATATGTCTACTGGGTTTATGGAGGACGAGATCTTCTTGACAATAACAATACCTTTTTCTATTAACCCCCTTATATGATGATATTTCACATCAATGTGCTTTGTCCTGCTGTGGAATACTGCTTTTTTCGCGAGAGCAATAACACTCTGAGAGTCACAATGTATCTTCACAGATTCTTGACTAAAACCAAATTCTCCAACAAATTCTCTTAGCCAGATGGCTTCTTTGGCAGCTTCTGATAATGAAATATACTCGGCCTCTGTAGTTGAAAGAGTTACAATGCTTTGAAGCTTTGACTTCCAACTGATGACATTTCCTCCTGTTGTGAACACAATTCCAGAGATTGACTTTCTATTGTCCATATTTGCAGCAAAATCAGAGTCACAATATCCTTTGATAATGAAATCTCCTTTATCCTCACACCTCAGACCTATGTTTGAGGTTCCTTTAAGATACCTCATAATCCACTTTACAACAATCCGATGGTTCTTTATTGGATTACTCATATACCTACTGACCATGCTCACAGGGTATGCAAGGTCTGGTCTAGTTCCTATCATGGAGTACATGAGACTTCCAACGACACTTTGATAGGGAACTGACCTCATAAAGTGTTGTTGATCCTTTAATTCTTCCTCTATAGCTGCCTTTAGCTTAGGATGAGCACCAAGAGGAGTAGACACTGTCTCAGATTGGTCCATCTTGTGAGTTCCGAGTACTCTTTCTATGTAGTCAGACTGAAATATCCTCAGCTTTCCTTCTAACATTTTCCTTGTGATTTCCATTCCAAGGATCTTCTTTGCTTCTCCCAAATCTTTCATTTCGAACTCAGATTTGAGGATCTCCTTTATGATTATCTGTAAATGCTAGCAGAATGTCATCAACATATATCAGAAGATAGAACATGGCGTCGTTCTTTGACTTCTTCAAATAAACGCAATGATCAAAGTTGCTTCTGTCATAACCATTTTGAGTCATGAAGTCATTGAAGCGTTTGTTCCATTGTCTTGGAGACTGCTTCAGCCCATACAAGGATTTCTTCAAGAGACATACCTTGCCTGGATGGTTCTTGTCTACATACCCTTGTGGTTGATCCATGAAGATTGTTTCTTCCAAATTCCCGTGAAGAAAAGCCGTCTTCACGCCCATTTGATGCAGCTCCATATTGAAGTGAGTTACTGCAAAGAGGAGATATCTTATGGTGACATGCTTAACAACTGGAGCAAAGATTTCTTTGAAGTCGACTCCTTCTTTCTATGTGAAGCCCTTAGCCACAAGCCTGGCCTTCAGTCTTAGTTTTTCTACTCCTGCAATGCCTGCTTTCCTCTTGAAGATCCACTTACATCCTATGGTCCTCTGATTCTTTGGTTTATTTCTCAAGACCCGTGTGTTATTCTTTCTCAGAGAATACATTTCCTCATCTACAGCTTCTAACCACATCTTGCTATCAGGGTTAGATAACATTTCTTGATAAGAGGAAGGATCCCTGAGACCTGCATCTTCAGAAAGAGAGAACACAAAAGCAGAGGTAGCTTCCTCTATTTCGTCTTATTCTCCTTCTTCTTCAGTGCAATCATAGTCTTGAAATCTCGCTGGAGGGTGTGTGGTCCTTCGAACTCTGTCCCTGGCAAGATGATAGTCTTCTGGAACTTCATTGTCATGTAAGGTGGATGAATCTTCTTGAACTTCTTCTCTTTTGGATTATGTTGGTTTTGTTTTAACTCCACCTCCATTCTTAGAGTCACATGTTCCTGTAATGTCAAGGCTAATAAACTTGTTAGTAATAGATTGACTTAAATTTGTACATGTTTCTCTTGTGTCTAAGAACTTGACATCTTTGTAGATAGTTTCTTCTCGAAATACCATATTTCTGCTTATAATGCATTTTTCTTCTTCTAGTATTCATACTCTGAATCCCTTCACTCCTTCTGGATAACCCACAATCACACCACATTTTGTTCTTGGTTCTAATTTTCTTCCGAGGCGTGAACATAAGCAAGGCATCCAAATCTTTTAAGATTTGATAAGGTCGGCATTGAGGAAGACCAGACCTCCTCAGGGACTTTGAAATCTATGGCTGGGGAGGGGGATCTGTTGATGAGATAACCTGTTGTTGATGCTGGCTCTGCCCAGAATTTCTTTTCCAAACCACTCTCACTGAGCATGCATCTTACTTTGTTCATGAGGGTTTTATTTAGCCTCTCTACAACCCCATTATGCTCAAGGGTGTAAGTGCATGTTCTTTGTCTGCTTATTCCTTTTTTCTTGCAGTAGTCTTCAAATTTCTTGGTGCAGAATTCAAGACCATTGTCGGTTCTTAGTCTTTTAATTTTTCTCTCTGTTTGAGTTTCCACTTGTGTTTTTCATTCAATAAAACTGTTGAATGCTTGATCCTTTGACCTTAGAAAATAAAGCCAAACCTTCGGAGAATAATCATGAGTAAATGTAATGAAATACTGACACTTACCTAGACTCATGGGAACATTTGGAGAGCCCTATAAGTCTGAATGAACATAGTCCAGTTTCTCCTTCGTGACATGTTTCCCTGATGAGAAGCTGATCTTATGCATTTTTCCTATGACACAATCTTCACAGAATGGAAGAGTTGTGTCTTTACAGCCTTCAAAGCACCTTTTCTTAGCTAAGACTTGCATCCCTTTTTGTCCAAGATGTCCCATTCTGCTGTGTCAAACTTGTTGAGGAGATCTTGTAATGTATGTGCTCGTAATTTTGCTTGAAATTGCTGCACATGCTTCACCTATATTTTCTGTTGCTTGAAGATGTAGAGTGAGTTTCTTCGGGTTCCTTTGGCTATAATTGTGCAACCTTTGATGATCTTGAGCACACCTTGGCTTGATTTAAAATCACAGCCTTTAATTTCTAAGGTTCCTTAGGAAACTAAGTTTCTAGAAATGTCTGGCATGTATCTGACATCATGTAAAACAAATGTGGATCTATCAGTGTTCTTAAATCTTATTGAGCCAATACCTTTTACGTTACTGAATGTTTCATTTGCCATTCTAACTCTTCCTCATGTGGTTTCTTTGAAATTCATGAATATATGCTTATTTGGAGTCATGTGAAACGAGCATCCTGTATCCAAAATCCATTCATTAGTGTCAAAATCTTGTTGAGATATGTTTACCTCTTAGGCAACTAAGCCAACAAGAGCCTTGGAGTCATCTTCTACTAATGACGAGTCTACTCTTTGTTGGTTTTGCAGGTTTCCCTTGTTCTTTTCTAACCACTTGTAACATTGTTTCTTGTAGTGTCTAGACTTCCCACAAATCCAACATTCTCCGGCTTTCTTGTCCTTAGATTTTAATCTTGATTTGCCTCCATTTCTCGGTGTATTGTTCCCCTTTGATTTTGTTCTTCCTCTAACATATAAACCTTCTCCATTTAACTTGAAACTAACTCCACTTTTCTTTAGTTTCTTTTCTTTGGAATTTGCAGCACTAATGACATTCTCCACCTTGAGCTTATCCTTGCTGTAGGTTAGAGTTTCTCTTAGGTGGTCATAAACTTGAAGTAAGGATTTCATAAGAAGAATAGCCTGAGTTTCTTCTTCAATCTCAATCTGTAGATACCTAAGATCTGCAACCAGCTTCAAGAAATCGTCAACATTTTGATCTGTTGACTTAGAATCTTGCATTTGATAAGAGTAAACTTCTAATTGAGAAAAAAATCCTATGAGGTAAAGTGGTTGGAAGAAAAAACTTATCGAGAGTTTCGATTGTATTTGCAGCGTTGGTGCAGTTCTCAATTTTCCTAAGGACTTGATCTCCAACACTGAGAAAGATTAGGTTTATGGCATTATCACCTCTGTCTGCACGAGCTTGTTCATCTTCCAAGACTTTCTTCTTCCAAAGACCATAGTCTCCAGAACCATCGAAGATAGCAATCTTCGACCTTGACTTTGTCATCTTCTTGCTATGTTCTGCTTCCTCTTTACTTCAATGTAGATCCTAAAGAGATATCAATCGGAGCTCTGATATCAATTTGTTGTGTTCTTTTACTTGATTTTGATATTCTTTGTTGTGAATTTTGCAAGAAAATTAAAGACATAAAGAGATTTAACGAGTTCGGTTCCAAATCGGATTCTACATCTCGCCGAAGTTCAAACCCGAACTCCAGAATCCACTATTTCAAACCGAAAACTTCTCAACTTAGTTCTCACTCTCTCTATCTCTCATACATGCAAAAACGTTCTTGCTTCTTCTTCCTCTTTCAATCGAATCTTTTCTCACAAACCCGAGAAAGATTCTAACTCCTAAAACAAGAAAGAAGAAACCCGAGCCAAGCTAACTACCCCGAGAAAGATTAGAACTTCGCCCTTTCTCTAAAGATGACCAACTGATTCTTATAGAACCCTAGATCAGTTGGGAGCATCTTACAGCAGAAGACACTCACCGAAAAAGCTCACCTAACACTTAAGAATAAGAAAGAAAGGAGACCCTCTCATTGACCGAGAGGCTTTGACAACTCCCCTTAGCTTTGAACCCTCTGTTTCACTTGAAGTTTTCTCTAGAAACTCTGATCTTGGATATACTTCTACACCTCATTTATTTTGAAACCTCTATTTGCAATGAAGTTGAGTCAAGTTTCATATGCATCATCGTAATTTTGTATATTTAAGTAGATTGTTATATAATACAAGGTACTAATATGAATTTTCTTTTGGATTTTTAAATTCATTTATCAACACATTTATTTAGTTGAGTGGAACCAAATAAAGAAATGAACTAATAAAAGTTTGGAATTAAAAAAATCTGAAATCTTTAGATCAACAACTAAGAGGAGATATGGCCAAGGAATATGAATTATTTTTTAGTAATTTCTGATTCTTTTCACGTTGAAGCATTGCTAATTCACATAACATGATGAAGCTTAAGTAAACTCAATGGATATGTAAGTTTGCCACTTGGAATAGTCTTTCTGCTCAAAAGATATGTAAAGTCTTTCAAGTGTCAATCTTTTTGGCTGATGCTTCTTTCTCTTCCCTATTCGAATTTAGTCTGGCATTAATGTGAACATTTTTCTCTAATGTTGTCAATTGTTTTTAGAAAGAAGAGTAGCATTTGATTGTATAATCTATACCAAATTTTTAGTTCTCTTCCAACGAAAAAAACTACTAATAATCACAGTTTCAGCAATATATTAAATACTTAAATTCATAATTTTCAAAATTAAACAATACTGACAGCTGAATTTTCTGTAGGCAAGTGGTTCTCACTTCGCCTTGATTTCTTGGCATAATAGGATTTTGATTCCTCCTTGTACAATATGGTTAGTGTGATCCATAACAAAAAAATTATATACTAGAAAATAGAAACCAGGTTTTTCTTTATATTTTTGACAAAAAAAAATCATTAAAACTACTTTTCATTTTTACTTATCAAATATTTTGTCTTGTAAACCAAAAAGTTCAAAGTAAATTAGTTCAATATATTGATTGAGAACTCGCTTTTATTTTTAGCGTTTAATATTCGAATTCTTCTAATTGTAATATATTTAAAGGTATGATCTATGTTTTTCCGTAGTTTTATCAGCGGTTAGTCTCAAACCTAAAAACAGTGAACCATTGAGTAAAAAGTTAAAAGTAAAAAAAAACAAAAAAAAAAACCAAAAACAAGACAATATCCAATTAATGACTATATTTAACAATCTCACAATAAAAGTTTTTTAGACTATCCACAATGGGAGTCTCTCACAAGAGTCTTTCATAAAAAAAAAAACAATAACATTTTATTAAGAAAGTCTCTCAAAAAAGGTAAGAGAGTCTCTCATTTGAGAAATCATGGATGAGAGTTCTTAAAATTGAGAGATACTCCTATAATAAAAGAATATTATTTATTATTTTATTGTAATTTTTTTCGTTTGAGAGACTCTTATACGAGTCTCATTGCAAATGATGTTGTGTCTGAGCTGAGAATATGTCCTGTTTTTGTCAAGGGTAAAATAGTTTGGCAAAGAGAAGCTCATTCCAAAAATCTTGAAGACCAGGCAAACACCAATGTACACAATCTGCATAACTCGTCGGATTTTGCTTCTGTTTCGCTGTAAGTGGACTCCATTGCTTCTTGTATATTGATGTGTGTGCATCTTTCCGATAACTCGACATTTGTGTTATGTTCAGTACTGTTATTGGTGTTTTCGATTTCTTAAACACTTCTCCAATCACTTTCATTATGCTTTTTCGACTATCTGATCCCCAATAGTTCGGATCTTCTATAAGTGTTGTCTGGTTATAGCAATTTTGACCCCGTTCAGCTCCCCAATCTATGCCCCTGAAACACTCATAGAACCAGAAGGTAAGAAAATCAACTAAGGCCCATATCAAGTAGGTTTCTTGCTAAGGAAGAAACAGTTGGTTTGTCTATATACTAGAACCTCGTTATAAGTAAAAAGGAACATAATCTGACTAAGTGTTCGGCAACTAGTTGATGGTGTCATGTATCATGCTTAAAGCAAGACTGGATTATCAAATCTATGTATCTTATATATGCTGAACTCTCAGTGAAAACGATCAAATTCACTAACTTGGAATGAGTAGGAGACATGGTTGTGAAGAAAACCCTAGTTTTCTTACGATCCATATTGTTCTTCGCCCATCTCAACATGCTCTTCAAACCCAAACGGTACGCATCTTCTGTCGAAACCTCCACAATATTCTTTTCTTTATCGTCAAATGATCCTTGCCTAAACATATATAACCCCAACGAAACAATATCAGAAACCATTTTGATGTGATTAATTGAATGAATTGTTGTGATTTTGAAGTTAAGAGATTTAGTTACAAGATTTTCATCTTCAATCCAGTCATCCACCATAGATAACTGTTGAAGATTAGGATATCAACGCCTTTCCAGTGACGACCATGTTTGTTGATTGAACCTCTTCTCACAACTCTATCTGAGATTCTATGGACAATTGCATCGTCTGAATTTGATTCAAGAAGAAACGGTGCCCAGTAAAACTCTATCGTCGCGTTATACTCCTGAAAACATAGATCATAAGCTCTGATAATAGGTGAAATGTTGCAACACAAAGAACCCTAGAGTTACCTTGGCAGTGAAGACAGTGAGGGAACCAGTGGTGTTAATTGATTTCTGATCATCAGGGATCTGACGATGAAGAAGACAAATCATTGATACAAACATTCCACGGTTTAATGAGTCTCCTACATACATCATTCTCTTCCCTCTTAATGTCTCCAACATCAACGTCGCATTGAATCTATGAAACAGAGAAAACAGAGTAAAAACAGAGCCAACAGAGCAAGAACATAGAAAACAGAGGAAACAGAGACAAATGGCTTACGTTGGAAGATCACAGTGGTTGGGTTGCCACCGCCAGAATTGGTAATCTTTGTCGGGACGACCATGTTTCTGACACGTAAGCTGAGGTTGAATGTACGGACACTCCCACTCCTCGTACGGTGGTCGAGAGATTTCATCTCTCATCCATTTACCACTAAATACATCACAGTTTTCTTCTGTTTTACCAATAGCAAATGCAAGCTTCTTCGGTTTCGTGTTCTTCTCTTAAGAAATCCAAAAGTTTAAAAGCAAACAAAATCTTAGTGCCTTATTGTCTACTACAATTCAAACAAATGTAAGGTAGATAGAAACATTACCAAGTGTTTGAAAAGATGGGAGGACGAAGCTAGGCTCAAGCTGACCAAACATGCACATGAAATCTTCACCATACAGAACAGAGACAAAGAGGATAAAGGCTAAGAGTGTGAAGAGATAAGGAGAAAGACGAGTTTTTCTTACAAGTGAAGAACTAGTGAGAGAAATTGGTGATGAAGGTTTCATGTTTAAGATTGAGAAAGAGAAGAATAAGAGTCACAAAATGTGATTTTAATATATATATATGTTTTGTAAATAGTACTAGGAAACGAGAAGATAAAATCAAGCAATGGATATTTTGTGTTCTTGATGATCTCATTCTCTTTAACCTTGCAGATACTATGTGGAAGGAGGATTCCAAAGAAATTTATTTTAATATTGCCTCTCAAAATATTAAAAGTTCGTGATCAACGAGTTTTTACATGAATTATACGATTTTTTTGAGTCGAATTCTAATGAGAAACACTGAGGTCCAACAACTAACAACTTGACTCGAAATATACGAAGATT
This sequence comes from Lepidium sativum, assembly GCA_023374145.1. Taxonomy (NCBI): domain Eukaryota; kingdom Viridiplantae; phylum Streptophyta; class Magnoliopsida; order Brassicales; family Brassicaceae; genus Lepidium; species Lepidium sativum. Next base: position 14,097 of record JAKUCM010005163.1, read on the forward strand.
TGTATTTATAAAATGATTGAGTAATTTATAAATATGGTGATGGAAATTTTTTGAATTAGGAAACTAATAGTACTTAAGATTTGATATTAGTAGGTAAATGTTTACGGAACGTAGTGATTGTCTCCTAACTAATACAATTTTTTCGATCAACAATAATTATTTATGTGTAAATGACAAAACAAAAAGAGAATTGAGTGTATATTTATAGTAATTTATACATTTGTGTGTTCAGCAAAAATGTATATTATATTTGTGTTTGGTTTCAAATAACCTAAATGGTAGGTTCTGATTAACAAGTACGAATCTTCTTATAATATTAAAATTTCTTTCAAATTGGAAAAATATGAGATGATGATTGATGGAGGTGAGAAATACAACTTCACTTGGCTTTGAAGCTACATGTGCTTGAGGCGTTTCGAACATTTGGTCCATTTGTTAAGATAACATATTGTCTTCACTTTGTTTCCATTGAATAATTGCTGTTACTTAGAGAACAATTTAAAACAAAATATATGGTTAATATTAGTTAAATGTAATTAAAATAATTATAAAATATTAACATGTTATGAGTTGCATAGAATAACAAAACATCAAACACAAAATCTTAGATAGTTTGATGTTTAGTCTAGAAATAAAAAATAAAGAGTGGAATTAGTTGAGAAACAGTTGGGCTCTCAAGCTCAAGTGGTTTGGCTCTCACTGTTCTTCTTTGGAAACAATCTTAGATCAACAAAACTAAGAAAATCCTAAAATAACTTAGAAATCAATCAATAGGAGAAAGATCCAACGCACAAGCTTTATATAGTATGCAAGATCAATTTTGATAGGAAAATTGTCTAAAACATCAACAAAGTGGTTTACATTAACTTGGAAATCAGCCTCAAGGAACATGAGAGAGAACGATTTCTAAACAATGGCTTAACTTTGTTTCTTATCCAATGAACAAGATTCTTTTGTTTTTTCTAAGACAGAATAAGATGAAAAGGAGATGCACCTTTTTACAACTTGCAGTCACAATAATGGCCAAAAGAGTACTCAGGATCTAATAACCTAGAGTGGTTTGCAATTGGTTGAACGAGTCGGGGATAAGTCTTCAGGCCATGGAATAGAGAGGATGCTGTGACTGCTCAGAAGTTGACCTGAGAATATGAGGCTCGTTGAGCACGACTAGACCCCCCTAATCTCGAAAACAGTGAACCAAAACAGCTCTGCATAAATGAAGAGAAAAAGTCGGCCCAATAAATCTAACTCTTATACAGAAATCACCAGAAGAGATAGTATAAACACAATACAATACCTGTGTTCTGTGAGGTACAGTAGCCCAGAAATCCAAATTTGGGATTACCTATAAAACAGGGTGTGTACAATTAGATTGTGATAGAATTAGTACATCAGAACACTTTGTATGTATGAAGGAAGACTGTGAAACATACATCTGTGCCACGAATCCCAAGGGAGAAATACCGATATAGTGCACCACCCAGTAGATAAACTCCAAATAGGCACAAGATACTGAAAAAGATCAGAGTTTCATATTCAATTCCCACAACATCTAAACATATTTCGAGAGCCTCCCAGTAAAAAGAGTGATTTACTCACATGATAAGTAAGTTACTAAACCAGCCCCATCCACTACTATGGCCTGATATAGCTGTTGCACAACCGGAAGGATGTTGGAGCCTAGTAGACTGTCAATTAAACAAGATCTCCAATTTTAGTCGAATGAATAATAAAAACAGGGAAAAGATCTCCACTTTCATGGTTAATCAACACTGTGCCAAAAGTTTAGTCAAATCACTCACCAAACATAAATCAAAGATTAACCCGTGCTGCATTACATTCTAAGAATATTTTCTTTTAACTCCCAAGAAGATATGAGAACATTCGTACAAACTCTACAATTAATTATCTCTGACAATGCAGACTAAGATTCAAATGCTCTCTTACTTATGTCATATCTTCTTCTAATGGCTAGAACAGTACCACAAAAATCAGCATTTTCATAACTAGCCAGAGTCCATACTTCTTAAATATAAAGATGTAAGATGCAAATAAAAACCCAAGATCTTCAGAGCATGGAGGAGTTACTGGACACTCACATACTGACAGGTACCAGATTTCTCCAAAGTGACTGGTCCCTGAGAAACAAAAATTGTAAATGAGGTATTCTGCTTAAATCAACTTTTCCATTTATAAATTCAAGTAGAATGTTATATACAGATCCTTACATTAAAATTGTTTTTCAGGCAGATAACAGAAACTGAAAGTGAGCAATTTTCGTTCCTATTTGCACCTGACATCTTGACAATGACGCCTTTGCCAGGATCCTCTTTATCTACAGTATTCAAAACAAAAATCAGAAGGCACATAGAGCCAAGAGTCCATCATTACAAGCAACAAGGGAAAATTATCTCAATTTTCGATAGATGTATGTTAAGCCTTACCAATAACATCAACCTTTGTGCTTGAGACAAGCCCTAGAGAAGAGCATACATCATACCCTGAATATGATTAAATTTTTCAGACGGTTCAACTCTTTATTAGCTCAAAAGCATCGCACAATCTACTGAGTCTCATAATATACATTAAAATTAAATGCAGTAATGAGTGAGATTTATGTACCTCTTACATTTTCTGACACAAGTGCACTACATGATGTTCCACAGCGTGATGGACCTCCGCAGCCCTTAATAAATGAAAGGAAAGTCACAGAGACTAATTGAGAATTTCTCATTTAATATAAAAATTTTCTGTTTCACTTGAAGGATATATATAAAGACAATGGAAGTGGCCAAATATCTTACTTCACAACCAACACATCGAGGGGGATCGTGATTGAAAATCAGCACATCACAAAGCTGCTCCACAAGATGATTACAAAAAAAAAACACTCATAAATCGAATGGTCTAGTGTAAAACATAAAAAGCATCATAACTACCAAGCAGTTGTTAATCTTCAAATCATAACCACCAAAACTATGAAGAAAACCTTTTCTAAGCAAAATCTGTCAAAAATTAGTATTTTTCTTCTTCCGCAGTTCCAATAACCTATCTAATCCGTTTCCCTGTGACAAATAATCACAAATCACATACATCGGCACGAAAAGAAAATACAAGATACAGGAACACAAATGTCATGATCAGTTTGACAGAGAAAAATACAGAAACAAAGTGTAACCTGATGTAGAAGACAACCTGAAACCATAGCACAGTGCTGTTCCCTTCCACTTTATAAAACCTGCAATTCCAATTACTTTTCATTTAGTATAAGCAAAACACAAGTGAACCATTGAACCAGCATAGTATGAACAACGAAGATTCTAACTTAACACATAGTACACTTTTCTACTTATCTATAAAACTATTGTTTAAGAAGTGTGTGTCTTGAGATCGAAAAGACGGTAAAATCAGAAATTGGAAGCCTTATCAAGGCACTACGAAGGCGAAATTCAAGCATATGTAACCTAGAAAAAAGGGAATCTGAGCAGAACAAAAGGAAAAGTGAAAGTACCCATCTTCACTGAGAACACCATGAGGGAAATTCCGAATTGAAGATGCTAAATTGAAATGAAAGACCTTGTTGCGTCCAGTGAAACTAAATTCACATTGAGAGTTAACTCGGAAGCAAATAAGCACGAGGGTGATGAGAAGAACTCTCGGAATCCAAAGTCTTCCCAACATTTCTCTTCCCTCGTCGTCTTCCGATTTCTGCTTTTGAGTATTTGAAGATTCCCTCCTTAGGATCTCATGTGCCAGGATCTCAACAGAGTGCTCGTCACGGCTTCACTCTCTTGCGTTGAACCGATAGTTTCACTAAGATCCCTAAACTTTGGTACTTCTTACCAATAAGCCACATAATTCTAATTAGATGTTTTGAAGCCTGAATACTATCAACAATGGGCTTACTCTATATGTAAACAGGCCCATACTCTTAAAATGGCCCAGCTAAAACCTAACCAGAGTATGGTTCAATCCGGTTTGATTAGCTTAACCCGGATTTAATGATTTTCATACAAATAAGTAAATAATCAATTATGTAGAAACCAGAATTTTCAAAAAACTTATGATTCATAAGAAAATTTTAATAATTGCTTACAGAATTAGGCATTTAAAAAAAACAAAAAACTTTAAAAAATCATAATAAACTATAGATTCAACACTTGGATTTAGTAATCTGGAGATTATGATTTATTATTTGTATAAAAGTGTGATTTTATCCAATTTAAAAAACCAAATAACACCTAAATTATAATCACTTCTTCCAAATACTATTTTCCAAAGTTGGCTAACACAAAGTGCTTAAATCTATAAATCTATAGTAATTACATAAATAAAACTTACTCATATACAGAGATTATCTATTGTCGAATTTCTTTGGTCCAATAATCAATTAAAATTTAATGTTTGTATTCATTCTCAGATAAATTTAAGCATACATACAATATAACATTTTTAAATTAATACTCGATTCGTTAATACATTTTATAAGATAATATAATTTTATAGTTTTAAAATTAAATTTTTATTCAATTAATATATTGATAAACTAATCATTTCTATAAATTAATAAAAATTATTAATTTTAGTAAAATTATTAATAATCTGTATAGAAAATTTACTGTATATATCTATTACAAGTTATAAAAACAAAATAATTCTAAACAAAAAGAAGACAATTATTTATAAAAAAAAAATGTCAGTACAACATATTTTCATTATTTTGATGGATCTAAACCGTCGAATTATTAAAAAGTGATATGAGGATTATTTTTACCACTTGATGTACCCTTGACATTCTCGCACAGCGTCGTGGGAGGACCACCTTCTATTCCGGTACCAATATTCTTTAGATTAATGTTCATTATCTCAACATTCTTACATGGAAAGACATTGCTACATTGCAATTTCACGGCCACTTTGCTCCTTGTTGTTCCATATATATTCCTTATCTTAATATCTTGGATCTGGACATGAGACCCGCCCTGAAATCATATATATTAGATTAGAATAACAATAACAATCATATTCTAACAGAACTTATTTTGTGCGTAGAAAGCTAACCTTTTTAGGAACAATACAAGGTGGGTGAGGGCAATATTTCGTATCAATGATGATTGGGTTTCTAACATTAATCATCTCAATATTCTCAAAGAGGAATTTAGAAACAAGAATCTTCGAAGCTGAAGATTCCCATGTCTTGATCCGAATACCATTGTCAGTACCATTCAAAACCGAGTCTCTTACAGTTAAGCCAACAACATCTTTCTCTCTTTCGTCCTTCCCTAAGCTTCCAACACTAATTCCATGTCCAGGACCACATGTTACTTTAGAGATATGAAGGTTAGTGATTCCGGAGAGAATGGCGATACAGTCGTCTCCAGTACCGATAGTTGTGTTGGAGATGTACATGTTGCTACAAAAACCCATCTTGATACCGTCCGTGTTAGGGCTTTCGTCAGGAGCTGTTATAGTGACGCCGGTAATGTTGAAGTGATGAACAGAAAAGAAGTTCATGTGTCCCATTTTGCTGTTGAGTGATGTTATGCCTTCGATTCTTGAGTTGTTTACGAAAGCAAATCCTATACTCTATACAACAAATTTAAAAGTTTATCAATTAAAATCAAATGTAAAGTAAACTAAAAGACAAATTCATATAATTTGGTCGGAATCTACGTATATAGATTTCACTGGACTAAAATTACGGTCAGAAATTCTTTGACGACTTCATCTGTCAGACTTTCATAACATTCAAAAAACATTCTTCTAGTTAAAAAGTAAATATAATCATATTCTCTAAAAATGAAGCAAATTATATGAAAAGGTTGAAGAAATTGTACCATAGCAAGAAATTTACAGTTGGAGTTTTTGTGGCAGTCATTGAGTCCCCAAGACTTTTTTCCTTGACCGTCAAGTTTACCTGAACCGGAGATAGTGAGATTATTGATGGACCTAAAGCTGAGCCATAGGTCCTTCTTAATGTCTGCAGAATTTTCAGGAGCCAATAAAGTCCCATCGA
>JAKUCM010005164.1:0-50386 GCA_023374145.1 Lepidium sativum
GAAAAGAGAGAGACTTACATTGGAATTTCTCGTCAACGTTTCTCCAACTACACTGACCTTTTTCAGGGTAACTCACTGAAACACGAGATCTAGTGGTAATTTCGACACATAGACGCATAGCTTCTTTACGAAATTGTGAAACAAACACTTGCAATTGTCTATCGTTACTCACAATTACAGGGGGATTATCTTCTGGTAGTGACTGAATGACAACATTTGGCATGTAGCTCAGTTTTATCTCATGACAATGTGCATCCAAACCAAAATCGGCATAGACCATCTCCAAAAATTCATCGAGCCTTAAATCTTCGACAATGCCTATGATCCGACACCCGTACGGCTGGTCCACCGAAAATATCCATCGATTTTCATTAAAACTCCATATCCCACAAACCAAAATGATCTGATGCATAGATCCAAACATAAACAGAAAAAGCAAAGGAGCAGCGAAGAAGTAAAGGAGCTTCAAGAAAGCTACAATGGCGTCACTTATGGAGGAATCAGTTGGTTGCGCGGCAGATGAGGTAATAACTGAGGGGTAAATACGTAATTTAAGCTCTACTACGAAAGTAGGCTAGGTTTCCAAAACTAACTCTACCATACTGCACTATGTTCGTGTAGAAGAGTTGATTAGAGCACATACAACAACTCTATTACGCTGGAAATCTAACTCTACCAAGCACACTTCACCTTTATCACGCTGGAAATCTAACTCTACTACACACGAACTTTCATTAATGTCAACTCTACTAAGCATACTTTAACTCTACTGCTCTGGAACTCTAACTCTACCATACTACACTTTGTCCATGTGATAGAGTTGATTAGAGCACAAACAACAACTCTATTATGCTGGAAATCTAACTCTACCAAGCACACTTCACCTCTATCATGCTGGAAATCTAACTCTACTATACACGAAATTTCATTAATGTCAACTCTACTAAGCATACTTTAACTCTACTGCGCTGGAACTCTAACTCTACCATATTGCACTTTGTCCATGTGATAGAGTTGATCGCTTACGTGGCAGATTTCATTAATGGCATTTTCGTAATAACATTTTTTTTTGTTTACTCATTAAAAAAGGATAAAATAGTATTTATAAAATTAAAAAAGTTATTCTAGTATCTTTCAAACATTTGTTCTATTTAATTAATTAACTCTTACTTTTGTCCTAATCTAGCAAAACACCATTTTTTAATCATTTTATGTTTGCTTTTTTATTAAATATAAAGTAACTGAAAATTAGAAAAAACGAAGATGCATTTTTTGGGGTTTATGACACGTGTCACAAGAATAAGGTGTTAGTTTTTTTGTAAACTCACTTGTTTATTATTATATAAGGATTTGCAGTTTTATAAGCAAATATATAAAATTTGTAAGTAACTTCTGTCGTTTTGAACTTTTGTGTTCATTGTTTGGTTGATGTTACTAAATATGTACAAAATTAAAAAATTGTGATGAGAAGAAGATTATACTATAAACCATATATAAATACCGCCATGTGCAAACTATTCTAAAAATTAATAAACAATTATTTTAATTATTTACATGTTTGTTTCTTGATGCAAGCAATAGCGATATATCTTTGAAATTTTTTGAGAGACCTAATGAACTTTTTAATGTTTAGTAGTTATGAAATTGTTTATATGTTTATAATAGAAATTAACATTAGTAATCTTTTTTATCATTAAGAGTATGAATTAAGATAAATATATACAAATAATATAAGATATAACAATTTTTTTAAGTTAAGATTTGTCACTTTCAAAAACTATTTTCAGAATCAACACCACTTCCGTTTTCCCAGGATCCCATCTGTATACAGATAGATTATTTTACTTTCAATCATTAAATGGTCCTGGACGTTGACCAAGTAGCTTCCTGGTTATATACTTGAGGGCAAAAGAGAGCTTTTCAAATGTAAACCAAATATAAGAACATGAGTCCTTCAAACAAAACAAATTAAGTAGTTGTATGAACCTTTCACAATTAAGAGATCTCTGCAGCTTCACACATACCAGCAATAAGGAATGAACAATTGGTATTGCAGATTAAGAAACTCAGTATCACCAAACTCCAATCTCTCTAAACATATACAAAACTCGATTGCGTTCAACTATCAAGATGTATTGGACTATTGTTTCAGGTGGTTGATGATATTCTTGACGAAACAAAATCTACTGAAGACTTGGGTAAGACCGCCGGAAATGACTTAATAGCCGGAAAGCTGACTTATCCGAGACTAATTGGTTTGGGAAAATCAAAAGAAGTTGCAGAAGATCTGAGCAAAGAAGCAGAAGAACAGTTTCAAAGGTTTGATCTGAATAAAGCCGTGCCTCTAGTGGTTCTGGCTAACTACATTGTTTGCAGACACAATCGATGATCTTTTGCATTAAGTGACCATAATTTCCTCGATGCATTTGTTGTGTTTTTAGGTTGTGTTTTAGCATTTTGTTTTTCAATCTATATATATTTCCACTTATACATCATCAAGAGTTTTGTATGGGAACGATACATATATCATTTTTGAATAACTAAAGTCCAATGAGATATTAGAAGTTGAAACATAACATCTTCGTTAAGCAATTGCAAAAGTAAATCATTTTAGTTAACATTAAGATATAACATTTTCAAGATTGTATGCATTATGTAAATTTAGATACATAGTTAAAAGAATAAATTTTGTTAGCTAAGAGAATTCAAATATATGATAGTTGTCCACAGTGGTTGTCCATATTTCCTTTGCTCTTTATATCGCCATGACTTTGTAAAGAGTTAACTAAACATTAAGCAAATAATGGGAAATAAGTTAAGAAAAAGAAGAAAAAAAATTTATCTGATACCTAGGGCATGTATAATGGTGATACCCTAAAAAGTATCTAAAAAATTGTTTAGTAATAAATTTAATATTTAATGGTGATTTCTATGAAATGTATAATTGGTCTTAGAGACATATCAAGCATATCTCACCATTTTCTTATATTTTTTATTTCTTTTAATTATATGAGACTACCATAGTTTTCCCATTAAACATGCTTTTAAACAATAAAAGATTAATAATTTCTGGAGGACCGCATACCAAAAATGGAAAAACTTGATGGACGATAAATCATGTGGCCAGCTGGAAACTTTCTAGCACCAAACTACTTGTAACCCCAACTCGACAAGAGGAAGCCTCCAACCCCAAATATTAACCGGCCAGGAAGAAGAAATGTGAAGCGCGAGAGCAGACAAACTTAGAGAGTTTAGGAGATGCAGAGATGAAGAGGAAGAAAGCATCATGCCAAATCCAATGAGAAACAACAACATGAGCAAGCAAAAAGCAACAATTGACCAAAGACTAACCCTTAAAAGCTTAACCGAGATCAACAGAGAGACAACAAGTAGAACTAACCTGAAGAGCAACCACTAGCTAGATTATTAACTACCTTAATCTAAGTGGAGAGACTAGGAACTCTATCAAGCCAACTCTAACCAAGCAGGTTGGCTCTATCCGAAGACAAAGCAGTCCCCAAGCAAATGAATTGATAATGTATATAGATTTTATTAATCCATTAACATTCAAAATAAATTTAAAACAACATTTAAAAATTAATATTTTCAAATATCAACACTAATTTTAAAACTTAAATGAACAAAAATAAAAATAAAATAAAAATAGTCAAATACGCAAGTGTGGTATAATCTTAGTTTATTAATAAAATTGAATGGTATCATCTCAACATTAACACTAATCCGTAATTTGTAGGTTATCTTTAAAATCTTGTAATTTTAGTATGGTTGAGATCCTAAAATAAACTTACTATTACTATTATTATTTCTAATTATATATCAGAATATGAGTGTATGATGGTACCGGTAAAGAATGAGGACTTGGTCAAGGCAAAACTCATTTTGGGTTAGGTGGTCGTAATCAACCAATATTTGATATGCTTTTCAACGCCTTATCTCAACTATTAACCATTGTTTAGTTATCTCTCTTTTTTTATTTCTTAAATAATCCACCTTATTAGATACGATTTCATCAAGAAATTAGTAGCGTAATTGGTTTACTCCAATTTAGTTAGGTACTAGATGATAAATTCAAATCTCACCTATTAAGAAATTTAGAGTATGCATCAGATCGTTGTTGATCCCATAATTATTTGTTAACAAAAAATCCATATTAAATAAATTCTAACAAATTTTATAAAATATACTAATGTTCCAATCATATATTTATTGTTGGTGCCAGATCACATGAGTACGGTCTCATGAACAATCCGCTAGTATAAAAGTAATAAGTGTAGAGACACATCTTAAGAAGCCAAAATTCAAACTTGGAACCATGATTTCGTGAACCCCAATAATATATGAATAACTTATCATCTTCATCGTAATACTTAACATTTGAATCATATATAACCAAAAGACAAATCATGCATTGGATTTAACATTTAAAAGAATTCATGACAGTGGTGCGGGTATTGTACGCCTAGAGTTTGACCATATTTGGAAACTCTGTTGGTCTAAACTGGAAATAAGGTGGAGACTGTGGTGAAACTAAGCTAAAAATACCACCACTGTAAGGTGGTGAAACTGGATGGAAGATACTACCAGTATATGGTGTTGGTCTTGGCCCAAAAAAAAGGAGGAGGATACGGAATCGGTGTCACAAAGCAAGACATTGCTTGAGGAGGAGGATACACCATTGGAGGTGCACCAACGTTAATTAAAGGTGTGGCATTAATGTCGTAATGGGCCTCTGTACCTCGATAGTTCCTGTTTTGCATTGCCAAATGATCAATATTTGTATTACTACTCCTCTTTCCAATCCACAGTAGAAGCCAACACTTTATTTGCACCCAAGGAAATGATTTATTTATTCGTTAAATGTTTCATCTCACTCATCGGCCACCAATTTCATTGGAGAAAGATGAAGAATAAATTATATGCTGAGTCATATGGGTCATCCGAGTATTTAGCATTTGCTTTTTTAATTTCATCAATTCAGAGTCATTGAATAAGTCTTCCTATATGTCAGGAGACGTTAGAAGTTATCGAGTCTTCAAGAAATTGTTATTCATTTTTCTTAATTATCTCTTATGTACTAAAACGTTTTATTATCAATTGGAGTAAGCATTCAGTCTTTGTTGCTCTGAGATAACAAGTGGTATCAGAGCCACAACATAAAAATGCACGAGTTTGAGTGATAAACAAAGTGAAATAGTGAAAATGAGTGAGAAAGAAGGAACACTGAGTATTCTTGAGTTTGATGGAGATTATGAGCATTGGGTAATGTTCATGGAGAATTTGTTGAGGTCAAAGGAGTGGTAGAATCTCATTGAGACCGGAGTGATGCAGCCTAGGAGGAATGTGATACTGACTATACGACAAAGAACGGAGCTTGCGGAGTTGAAGCTCAAGGATCTAAATTTGAAAAATATTTATTTGCTTCAATAGAAAAGAATGTTGTGAAGACAGTTGCAAAGAAGGAGACTTCCAAAGACATTTGGGGATCCATGAAAACAAAATACCAAGGAAACAACAAAGTGAAGAGTGCAAAATTGCAGAAGTTGAGAAGAAACTTTGAAGTTTTAGAACTGAAAGAAGGAGACACAATCACAGAGTACTTCAGTAGAGTGATGGTTTTGGCAAACGACATGAGAAATTTGGGAGAAGAAATGCCAGATGCCAAGGTGGTGGAAAAAATTCTTCGTATGTTGGTGGAGAAGTTCATGTATGTGATGTGTGCTATTGAAGAATCAAATGACATCAATGGGCTGTCGGTGGATGAGCTACAAAGCTCGTTGTTAGTTCATGAACAAAACCTGAACAAACATTCTGGAGAAGAGCATGTGTTGAAGATGGAAAAAGGAAGATGTCAAGGTGGGTATTACCAAAACCGAGGCAAAGGAGATTATCGAGGAGGCAGAGGAGGCCAAGGTAGAGGTAATACAAGCTATGAAAAATCACATATTGAATGCTTCAAATATCACATAATAGAGCATTTCAAGAATGAGTGTCCAAGCTGGAAAAAAGTCGTTAATTATGCAGAGCTTAAAGAAGATGTATTACTCATGGCTCAAGTTAACATTGCCAAGGAAGAAGATGAACAAGTGTGGTACTTGGATTCAGGTTGTAGAAATCACATGTGTGGAACTACGAAGTGGTTTATGGAGTTTGATGATAATTTTTGCCAACATGTGAAACTGGGAGATGATAGAAGAATGCAAGTGGAAGGGAAAGACAATCTTCGGTTGAAGGTTGATGGCATCACACAGGTGATTTCCTCAGTTTATTTTGTGCTTGGTCTAAAAAATAATTTATTAAGTGTGGGTCAGTTACAACAAAAGGGTCTGAGAATCATAATAGAGGATAACATGTGTGAGGTGTGGCACAAGAATCAAGTGAAGAATAATGAGGAGGAGATATGGCACTACAGATTTAAACACTTGAATCATCAAAGCCTGTCAAATCTAGCCCAGAAAGAGATGGTGACAGGGATACCAAGAATTAATCATGAAGGTACAGTCTGTGAAGTTTGTATGAAGGGCAAACAAAACCGTGTGAGCATCCCAAAATAGAGTTTATGGAAGGCAAGTCGAGGGCTCAAACTTGTTCATTGTGTTATATGTGGTCTGATATCACCAACATCAGAGAGTGGCAAGAAGTATATTATCAATTTCATCATGATTACAGTCGCAAGTGTTGGAGTTTTTTCTTGACAAAAAAATCAGAGGCCTTTAAGGTGTTCAAGGAGTTCATGGCAGCTGCAGAAAGAGAACTTGGTGAGTTACTTATGTGTTTGAGGACTGATAGAGGTGGTATGTACAATTCAAAGGCGTGTGAGGAATATAATGCAGAGAAGGGTATCAAAAGGCAGCTCACAGTAGGGTACACACCTCAACAAAACAACATTGCGGAAAGGAAAAACCACAACACCATGAATATGGTGAGATGTATGTTATTTGCCGTGAAGTTTCCACTTAGAATATGGGCCTAAAGCAACTCAATATGCAGTGCATATATTGAACATAAGCTCGATTGCAATTCTTTGGAATGTAACACCTTCAGAGAAGTGGTGTAAGCACAAGCCATTAGTATAACATCTTCGGGTCTTTGGGTGTGTGGCGTATGCTTTGATTCCATATGAAATAAGAATTAAATTGGATGAGAAAAGTGTCAAGTGTGTGATGTTTGGTGTAAGCAAGGAATCAAAGGCTTACCGGTTATATGAGCCAACAACAAAGAAAATCATAATCAGCAAGGATGTAAGCTTTGATGAGAAAAAATCTTGGAATTGGGAAGAGAAATTGGATGAGAACAAATTCATTGTCATTGGTGAAGAAAAGGAAACAACAATGAAGAAGAAAAATTAAATGATGCAGAAGAAAAAGTAAGTGGATGTGAGGATCAAGAGGCACCATCTGTAACTATTTTACAGCCACGTGAGGAGCAAGAAGAAGCACAAGTTGTCATCATTTTACAGCCACAAGTGGCATAACAAAATGTAAACAGAGTTGTTGTTAGAAGAGTGATACAAAAACCAGCTTGGATGAGGATTACAAGTGTAGTGAACGAGTTGGGCTAATCATAGAATAAGATGGTGAAGATATGACTGCAATGTTTGTATAAGAAGATGATCCAGATAAACTTGAAGATGCAGTAAAAGAGGAGAAATGGAGAAAGGCGATGGAAGTATAAATAAATTCGATTGAGGTGAACAATAAATGAGAACTAGTTGAGCTGCCTCCAGGAGCCAAACCAGTTAAGTGGATATTCAAAACAAAATTCAATGAAAGGGGAGACATTGACAAGTACAAGGTGAGGTTAGTTGTGAAAGGTTTTCATCAAATGCATGGTGTTGATTACTATGAAGTGTTTGTGCTAGTTACTAGATGGGATACAATCAGGTTGTTGATAGCATTGGCGGCACAAAGAGGCTGGAACATCTATCAATTAGATGTGAAGAGTGTCTTTCTCCATGGAGAACTCAATGAAGAAGTTTATGTGGAGCATTCATTAGGTTTTGAATCAAGGAAAGATAATGAAAAGGTATACAAGCTAAAAAAAGTCTTGTATGGTCTAAGACAAGCTCCAAGGGCATGGTACAACAGGATTGAAAACTATTTCATCAAGGAAGGTTTTAAGAAGTGTTATTATGAGCACACATTGTTTGTTAAAACAGATGGAAAAGATGTGTTAATGGTGAGTATCTATGTAAATGATATAATCTACACAAGTAACTCTGAATCAATGGTGATGGCGTTTAAGAAGTCAATGGAAGAGGAGTTTTCAATGACTGATCTTGGAAAAATGAAATACTTCTTAGGCGTGGAAGTGATTCAAGATGAGGAAGGAGTATTCATTAATCAAAAAAAAAATATGCCTCAGAGATTTTGCTGAAGTTTGGTATGGAGAATAGCAAGTCTGTTAAGAATCATTTGTTCCAAGGCAGAAGTTAACCAAATAAGGAGCATGTCCAGTTGTAGATTCAATTGCTTACAAACAGCTGGTAGGAAGTTTAAGGTACTTTACGGCAACTAGACCTGATTTAATATATTCAGTCAATTTGGTGAGCAGATACATGGAGCATCCGAATAAGCACATATGCTGGCTGCCAAAAGGATCATGAGGTATGTGCAAGGTACCATTGGATTTGGGATACAATACAGGTGTCGAGGAGAAAAAAGGTTGTTGGGGTATGTTGATAGTGATTATGCAGGAGATGAAGATGATCGGAGAAGTACATCAGGTTACACATTTATGTTAGGAAATGGAGTTGTGTCATTGTCTTCAAAAAAAAAACATATTGTGACTTTACCAACTACTGAAACAGAGTTTGTAGCAGCATCAAATGGAGCTTGCCAAGCTGTGTGGTACAATTCTATTTTGTGATAACAATTCTACCATTAAATTTTCAAATAATCCAGTTCTACATGAAAGAAGCAAACACATTCATGTAAGGTATCATTTTCTTCAAGAGCTTGTGAATGATGGAGTGATTGAGCTTGAGTAATGTCCAACTCAAGAGCAATTATCAGACCTGATGAGTAAACCGGTGAAGCTTGAGGTGTTTGAGAAGCTCAGAAAGTTTATGGGAGTTCTTTTGAAGGAATAATAAAATGGAAGCAGAGCATTTCTATTTTAGGGGAGGATTTGAAGAATTAATTATATGCTGAGTCATATGAGTTATCCAAGTATTTAGCATTTGTTTTATTAATTTCATCACTTCAAAGTCATTTAATAAGTCTTCCTATCTGTCAGGAGACGTTAGAAGTTATGGAGTCTTTAGGAAGTTGTTATTCATTTTTCTTATTTAACTCTTATGTACTAAAACGTTTGATTATCAATTGAAGTAAGCATTCGGTCTTTGTTGCTCTGAGATAACAAAAGAGACGTTACGAAAGAAGAAAATGAGGAGATATTAGATTTGACAAGAGAACATAAAAAATTTCAATCCGCAGTACAACATTGTAAGAAACAAAGCCTATCGTCAATCATCAACTCATAATCTTATGGTGTATTTGAGATGACGACTGTTATTAATACAATGATTTTATTGGTGATTGAACAAAAACGTATGTTGAGTTGTTTCTTGACTTAAAACAAAATGACTTGGATTAATCAGATAATTTTATTAGTTGTTTTAATAAAAAAAATATAGATGATGTGTAATGTTGAGGTATCTTCCCCTATAGAGATCCTAAAGCTACTTATAATTAAAAAAAAGTTGAATTTTGGATTCAACAATTAAATACTTCCAATGGTATAGTTGAATAAATAAAAAATGTTGAGTTGGCTATAATGTTGAATAAATTCAACCGGTGTTGAACGAAAAATAAAGAAGAAAAAGAAGAAGCTCTCGGCAAAAATGAGAAAAAAAGAGATGAGATAACAAACGTTGATTTACTATTTGGTTAGATAATTTTTCAGATTTTAATTTATCTTTGAATGTTCAATCTAAATTAATTTCGTTTTCACTATTTAAAAAAACAAAAATCTATATCAAAATTTATTATTTTTTGTGTTCTATGAATAGGTGAGACCATTATAATAGGAAACTGTGTCTCAATCTTACATGTATGCATCTCTTCTCTTTACCATTGTCTACAGATTCAATAAATATATCATGATATTATTATCAGTTTTAGTAAGGCTATTTGATTTTTCACTGTTACAGAATGTCACTTTAGGAGAAACGGGAAAGGAAACCGGAGATCGACTCCTAAAAATAGGTGAAGGTGCATAGCTTGGAGCATGCGTGACTATACTTGGCAACATAAGTATAGGAGCTAGGCCAATGGTAGTTGCATGTTCACTTGTGTTGAAGTACGTCCTTGCGCATATGTATACAAGAGAAAATGCATCTTCATGATTTGGTGTCAGTTTGAAACTCTTCGAATGTATGTTTAGTAACAGTTGAAATCCTCTTTGCGTTTTTCAAGGATTATGGCTGAAAATCTTGCAAAAGTGATCAGGGTCATCAATGAGCCATGTGCTAATACATTTATGATGATATGATATGTATGATTGCACGGTTTGCTATTACAAAGTACATTTGAGTGTATTAATTTTTATGATAAAAAGTTGTTAAGATCTCTATTAAATTTTTATTAATTTTATGTAAAAAATTATAATCATATCTATTTTAAGTATATTTTAAGACTTGTTACAAAAAAAAAAAATTATCTTAAAGTCTATAATATATCCAAAATGAAATTGTTTTCCGTTTTAACATATAAGATATATCTGATTTTTATAAAATATTTTTACAAAATAAAAATTGATATTGAATCCGCGCGTAATGCATAGTACTTCCGTAATGTTACTAATTATTTGCTAATAATCCCTCTAATAAAATTGTCACTTCCACATATTTAGAAAAAATAATGGAGGATTTAGAGTTTTCATTAAGAGATAATAAATACTTTTATCTTCGATTGTAATCGGTTATTTGAGTAATGACCAAGACTACGTTCGTTTCCGGAGATTGCATACATAAATCTCTAACTTTGTGAAAGCTGTAATCTGTACCAAAATCCCAAAATCAATTGATTTAGTAAATATGTATAAAGTTTTTTAGTCCATGCTCCCACTCCTAGTCACTAGACCATATAAGGAGCTGTTGATTTTAAGCAAACAAGAGTGAGATTACGTCATAACTACATATATGTGACAAAACGTCTATTTTCTTCGTCTCTGAATTGGTTTAGTTAGCTGAGTCTGGGATACTATACAAATATTAGGGCTAGTTTGAAGTATTGCTGAATTCTTGAATTTTTCTATGAAGCTAGAGTTAGACTCATTCAAAATAGAATTATTGACCAATTTTTCTTTAATTGCCACCAATTGCACAATACCTTTTTTGTTTGTGGAAACTCTATTTTTTTATAATATGTTAAAACGTCTACTAGATGATCAATTGTGATAGATTACGATTGAAATTTGGATTAAGGTGAGAATTTTACTTCATGTCATTTTCATATACGCATATGGTTAGAAAAATGTAGTCATGGTAAAGCTTTTTGACTGATTAATGAATGATAAATTCACTACACAAATATAAACACACTCTTTGATTATATTATATAAAAAATTTCAATAATTGAATTAGCAAAATCTAATACACACTAAACTTCTTAAATCTAAATTCTATAATATATAATTACACTGAATTTGTGAAGCCAAATTAAAAAAATATTATATTTAAGTTTTTTTGGTCAATTAGATCAATAAAATCAATTTATAATGTAAAATTCATTGTTTGATTACGGAGAAAAGTCAAACACATGATGTCAGAGTTATTAGCAACATAGAGGAACTGGACATTACCCTTTAACGATTAGTCACTCATTTCTCCTTCTACTGTAATCGTATTTATAATTAATTTGAAGATTTCTAAACTTTTACCATCAGTCTCTTCAGATTCAAGCATTATTTCCAATTGAACTTTACCTTCATTGAACTCAACATCTACTGTGAACCCATTGAACTTGTCAAATACTTTGTTTTGTATTTGGACTATACGTGATAAGATTCCAAAGTAATTAAAAGTAAAAGATGCTTTTTACACGGTTTCGATGAAAGTAAAAGAATAAATAAAATTCCAGTATCCCAGAGCAAATTGATGTCATTGTCTTAGACCAACGTACACTCCACTTACGTGTCAAACCAATGGTTAAAGTTGGTCGCCTATATAAATCTATCTCTCAATTATTTAATATACTCAGAAGAACTTCAAATTCTACGAAAAACATCTCTATATCTCTCAATAGAAGATGATGGATTCTTTATCTAAATGCTTCAACAGGATTCAAGAAAAGTACGAGAACGTTCTAGAAGCACCATTCAGTTACAGAGACGACTTAGACATAACTATGCCTCTGAATCCTACAGAGGTTTCAGTAGAATCTACCAAAAAGTCACGGTGCTTGCAGAGAGCTAAGAGGATTGACAGATCTCTGAGATTCGAATCTAAAGATGAAGAGAAGTCAAAGCCTGTAGCTAAGCCACGTAAGGTTGTGAGGTTTCAGTTAGAGAAAAATAAGATCTTTGAGCCGAATAAGACGGTGAGGTTTGAGTTTGATGAAGAGCTAGAATCAAAGGAGAAGCTTCTGGGAGAGAAAGAAAGTTTGGATATAGCTGAAGGGAAGGAAGAGGTTTTGAGGGTTAGGATCAAGATGACAAAACAGGAGGCTCGAAGACTGTTAAAGGACAACGTTTTGAATTTGGAGCACTTTGTGGATCAGATTGCAAACGTACCGGTTCATCAGCTTCATGTCGCGACGGTGATGGTTGGTTGTAATAACGAGTGATAAGGAAATGGCTATTGTTTATTCATAGTTGGGCTATTTTTCAAATTTTGTTTATTTAAAACTTTCTAGTTTGGGTAATACTTATCCTTGTGTGATATGTGTGTACATATTTTTTGTCACATATTAATAGAAGTTACAGTTTTTGGATATTCGATATATAAGTAAAGTTAAGTTTATTGACTAGTATTTTAAACATTTGAGTGAAGTTCTGTTCATCGGCTACTCAATTATCAATAATCTACAAATTGTTTAGTTTCTAGTGATTACTTTATTCTTGTTAAACAAAGTTGAATAGTTACTTAAATCTAATCTATCAAATCTAGTTCTTTCCATTTGAGAAATAAAATTGTTATGTTGGTTTATGTAAGGATCGATTTCTCTCAAACCTAAAATTACTAGTTATTTTTTTCTGATTAAGAACATTCATATAATTTTTTCAATGCTCTAAGAAAACTACAAGTTTTGTTCCGGAATCTCATAGAGCATCGGCATTAGAGATTCTTAAGGGAAGGGGTTCTTAGGAAAAAAAATAAAAAAAAAATTGAGAAAGCGCGGAACCAATCAGGGTCTGCCACGTGGCGGCCCGGCTCTTAGATAAGAGCATGTGAGGGACGGGTCCGCCACGTGGCAGACCCTGATTGGCTCCACGTTTTCTTAATTTTCTCTAATGCTGATGGTCTTAGTTTACCAAAACTGAAATAGTGATTTATGAGTTTTTATTCATAGTAAAAGTACTTTAACTATAAACAAAACAGACAGATCTGGCCCAGTAATTACACATAGTAGATGATGTTAAATCTTAAGAGACGTACTGTTGATTATAATAGTTATGCGTAGTGTGTTGTGGGTAGGTTTAAACCAAAAGCTGAAAGTATAACAATCAACCACCCACTTTACTTCCTATTGATCCTAAAGTAAACCATCTTATGTTATATCATTTTCATATGTGATGCAAAAACCACATCATATTATCATCATGTATTTGGATACCTAATTTTCAACACAAAAAACCTAAATTGATATAAGCCACATTGGTCAAATGTAAACTTGATGGAACAGAGCAAACTTATGCTAACTACTTTTATTTTATTTAGGATAACACATTGAACCTTAGATAACATACGAAAATAAAAATACATAATTTCGTTTTTTTCATTGGATTTTGTCTGGAGTAAATAAACCATTACAGATTTCAAACACACTGAGACATTTCTCAGGTGAAAAAAATATCCCTCGGTTAAAAAAAGGGAAAAACAAATCAGCCAATAGCAAACTCACCCCGCAAAAAATCCTATTTTAATAAGAAAAATTAAAACTCTAAAAAAGTGATTCTTCAATAATTCTTTCCAACGAAGGCCTCCACTTTCGACATCTCCGGCGAGACTCTTCCTCTTGCTCAGCCTTCTTTGCGGCTGCTTCTCCGGCAGATCTCTCCGCCTCTAATTCTCTGAGAAAATCTCCAAATGAAGCCAAAGTTGATTCTCCTTTGCCATTAACGTCACCACCGGCGTTTAGTTGAAAGAGAATGAGTTTCTCTAACTCATCTCTTCTCAAAACAATCTTAACTTTACGATCTTTTCCTTTATAATCTTTCTTGATTTCTTCTTCTTTCTGATTAACCACACTTTCAATGTTGTTTCCTCCATTCAAACAATTTCCCATTTTCTTATAAATTTTTTAAGTAGATTTAGAATAAAGAAAAAATGTTTTTTTTTTTGGGAAATACCCACAAATAAAAGTTTGAAGAAGAAAAAAGAAAACTTGGGAAATGCCCAAGAAAAAAAATCTCTTTCTTCTTCTGTTTTTCTTCTCTGTGAGTCAATTTGATGGAAAGCTTGAATGGATCAATGTATGGTATTGAGTTTATATAATGTTAAGTGTTTCTCTGTTTAATTATCCATGAATGACTCAGAGCAAGATGCTGATCTGTTCGATTTATATTAAGAAAATACATAATCGTATTTTAATCATAAAAATCGACCTACCAAGAGTTTGTTATTTACTTATGAATTATGATGATAATTTCAGTTAATTGAGGAAACAATGGAATTAAGAAAAAAGCTGAGAACTAAACAAATTAATTTAGATTATTATGATTTATAATTTTTAATAGATGAATGAAATGAAAATGAAGTCTATGCAATAATATAGAGTAGTGTAGTGCAAAATTTGATTAAGAAACTGAAGTTAACCGAAAATCTAAACACATAACTGCAATTTGATAATTAATCATATGGTGATAGCGAGTGATCACAATATTACCAGCAACATCAAAGGCGATAGCTTAACTAATTAAGCTGATTGAATGCAATAATTCTACAACAAACAGTTATGAACCGATGATTATGAAATATTTAAGATCACTAAATTCCAATTTCTAATCCAAATTCTCCAAAATTTAAATAATGGAGCCAAAAACCGAAAAATTCAATAAAAGTCCATGCCATAACATATGGATTCTTTAGACACGTCATTAATCTTATTCTTATCAACTTAACCAAACTTTATATGTATTGAATAAGAATTTAACTAGTAGTTATATTTTGGGCTTTTTCACTTCTATTATTTTTTAATGTTAAACAATTAAAATACCTAAAGACATAAGAACACAAGTTCATGTTCTATCCGGTTAGTTGGTGCGTAATAACCAAACCAAAACCGTGTTAAGAACCTGGCATATCACATTTATACCAACCACCAACCTGTCTTGTTTTTTTTTTTCTATTATAATCGTTAGATTTATTCATATATAATATAGTTTTTTAAATTAAAGACTCGTTTAATCATTAGTTATATTAAGAGCTTGTGGTTGCAGATACATTCATATTCGTTTCCTTCAGCATTCAATCAATTAATAGAATCCAATCATTCATACACTGATCTGTTTTAAACAATGTCAAACCCATTGTTTTGAATTATACACTCCGGATTTTAGGGACCTCAAGCCAAATTATAACAAAATATATTTCATATATAACCAACTGAAAAATAGGTTTAAGAGCACCAAACTATAGTCATATTGACGAATTTTCAAACAAGCAATCTCGTACATTATAAGGTTCACAAAAATACAGTTAAAAAACCGTCGAGTCATATGGTTAACATTATTTAAAATAGATGCGATAGTGATGTGATACCACAATAATTGCATATTAATTATTGGTTCTAATAAACAGAATAATTTCATGATATTGAACATGTAGAATAATTTCATCTCAAATTATCCTATCGTTAACTTTTATACGCGTTAAAATAGAATTATTAATGGGTTTGTATGAATTCTTATCGCAGAAAGTTCCGCGGAAATTACAAAAGGACAACAAAGTACGTGGTGGTCTCACGGTGGTTCTCGTTGCTCCTTCGTTTTCAAGGGGCCACGACTCACGTGCTTTCCAACTTTCATTTTCTTTTTCTATGTAATTTATTACTTTTTTTTTTTTACAACGGCAAATAATAAAAAAAAAACAATCACAAAAAACTTAGATCACCGATCATGGAGGAATTCCCTGGCCCGGCGAGCTAGCGCGTCGACCTTATGATTGATTGCCCTCGGGATGACTGACAGCGAGAAGACTGAGAAGGACGACATGATCCGCGCAAACACCTCATGGTAAGGACTGAAAGCCGGCCATTCGTCAGGGTGGGCAAGAATTTGAACCACTGTTTCACAATCTGTTGACACCTCAACTTCGGATACTTGAAGAGCCATCAAGGACTCCATCGCCCAGAGCACCGCTTCGATCTCTGCATGTGTAGCGGAGAGACTCCTTGTCACACGCTTAGCACCTATTTGTTCTCCACCCACTGAATCTGAGAAGCAATACCAACCTAAACCAGAATAGCGGTCGGTGTCCTTCCACGACGCGTCCACATAGCATTTAAAGCATGTGAACTGCATATTAGCTGCGGTTGGGAAAACCAGCATCGATTTTCTTATATTGGTCCAACTGGCATAATTGCCATGGCAATTGTTAACCTCTAACATTGCCCCAGACCATTCTGCATGTTCAGATAGAGCAATATGTAGAACCCGTTGCGGGTCCAAGATTTTGCTCGAGAAGCAGAAAGCATTTCGTGCTTTCCAAATTTGACATAGTAACCAAGGGAATAACTGCCATTCAGTCATGTCCCTCATTCGCCTAAACAGATAGTCCAAATTAGACCAGATAGACTCACCCGGGAATACATTGGGTGCCGATGGAATACATGATATCGCCCAGACCTGAAGGGCCGGTGGACAAAGGAATAGAGCGTGGTTAACAGACTCTTGTTCATCATCACATCGAGAACAGCCTATAGCACCATTAATACCTCTCTGAGCCATGTTTTTACCAACAGCAATGCAACCTGACAGAACTTGCCAGATGAAATGTTTTATTTTATTGGGACAATTTAAGCTCCAGGTATTACTATAAAGGACTTCGAATCCTGGTCCCCATTGACTAATGTCATACTCCGGTGCTTGTTCAGCTAAGCGATATCCCGATTTTACCGAGTACCTACCAGTAGATGTATAATGCCAACCCCAAGAGTCTGGGCATATCGGAGTTGGGATTGGGATACCAATTATTAAAAGTACATCCTGAGGAGCAAAGTATTGTCGGACTAAGATCTCCTTCCATTTACATGTCGATTTGTCGATAAAATGATCAAGAGTCATGTCAGGAAATAAATTTAAAACCGACCAGGATGCCGGGCGAGGGTTCCTGTCCGGTATCCAAGGGTCATGCCAAACTCTAGTAGTTTTCCCATCTCCAATTCGCTTGATACCTCCCTGAATAACTAGGTGCCTTGCTGAGCACATACTCCGCCACCCGTATGAGGATAACGTTTTCAAAGGCGCTTCTAGTAAACAATGATCTTTATTGTAACGACCCTTGAAAACCTTTGCCAGCAAAGATTCTGGGTAATCTAAGAGCCGCCATAGTTGCTTTGCTAACATAGCCGTATTAAAAGTTTCCAGGTTTCTAAAACCCAGACCCCCCTCCAGTTTTGGTTTACATAACGCCTCCCACCTTCGCCAATATATGCCTCGAGATTCCCCCGATCCAGACCACAAAAGTCTGCTATTGCCGAGACTAAGGTTTGCACAGTACTCCTTGGCAGCCTATAACACGACATCACAAATGTTGGTAAAGCTGTTAAAACAGATTTTATCAGCACTTCCTTACCCGCTTTCGAGAGGAATCTTGTCGACCAATTACATATACGTGCTTGTAATCTATCTCGCACATAGGCAAACACTTTGGTTTTTGCACCCCCTAAATTTTCTGGGATACCTAAGTACGTACCCATACCGCCTAGTTTGGTGATACCTAGTATATCTTGAATCGGTACTTTTATCGATTCCTGAACTACATGTCCAAATTGTATGGCTGACTTATCAAAATTTATCTGTTGACCCGAAATCAGCTCATACTCTTTCATAATTGCCAATATCTGTCTGGCTTCTGCTAGAGTAGCCTGACAGAAAAATAGACTACCATCAGCGAACAGAAGATGGGAAATGGGAGGGCTTGTTCTAGCTATGGATATACCCGTTATTAACTTCCGCTTCTCCGCCATTTTTAGTCTACATATCAGCCATTCAGTACATAAAATAAAGATATATGGCGACAATGGATCACCTTTTCGGATACCCCTACTGGGTATAATACTACCTCCATGTTCCCCATTAATAAGCACGGAATACTCTACTGATGTTAGACAGAACATTATGCATTCCACCCATTTGTCACAAAAGCCCATTTGACAGAACATAGCTCTGACAAAATTCCACTCAATCCTATCATAGGCTTTGTGTGACACCCTAACTCAAGATGTCTACGTCCGGATTCGATTCAGTTTGGCCTTGGGCGGACCAAACACTTAGTCAGTTTTAGGTTCTTTCTTTACTTAGTCTTTTTCGGGTTTTTGACAGTTTTATAAGCCCAAAACATATGCATAAACCAACTCAAGAGGTTCTAGTACAACAAGTTTGCAAGAATGTTCGAATTTAAATGTGTCTAGTCCTATTTTAACCCAGTCTTATTCCATCCTTCCTCCTTCTCGCCTCGGTCTCGCTCCTACTTAGCCACTTTCATGGTCTTTGGGTAAATCACCTACAATCACGCAGATTGGGTAAGCAAACAAATTTGCTTAGTGAGTCGGTCATTCCATCCCACTAGGCCAAACCAGATACGTATCAAACAACAAGCAATCAAGTCAGAGATAACATTATTCATGCACAGAGTCCAGCATACGCATATGCTCAGAGTCCGAACAGATCTGTTGCCTTAGTTACTCGGATTCACCCGAATCAACCAAAACACCAATCATGAACGGAAAATAGTACATATTCATCCAATCAATCACGCAATTCTAACCCATCTAAGACTTAATCCCACTATTGCCCAAAACGAACCAAGAATCACCTCAACGGTCTCGAAAACTCACATTTGTCTTAGGCTTTTCTGACACCTCTTGATGCGATTGCCAATCAAGATACTCAGATCCGGTTTTGATCGCTCTCGATCCGCTCTTTCCCTTGCTCGATTCGGCAAAATACGGTCCTAGAGTTCTTTCGCAATGATTCCGATTTCCTTAGAGATTTTCATGATGATTTTTGGGCTGCGGCAGTTTTGATCCGTATTTATAGAGTTTTGGGTGCAAAACCCTAATCCTAATTCGCCCCAAGGTGGGCCAAATTCGAGCCTACCTGAATTGGATCAAGTCCAATCCGCTGGACACTTATGTCCCGGACCGACCCATGGACGGCCCAACTACTTCCCACTATCACTCCCTTCAGTTCGGACACTCAACTTCCCTGTCCGATCACTTCACTTCCTGTCGGAATATTTCACTTCCTGTCCGAACACACAACCCGTTCGGACACTGTCACTCCCTTGTCCGAATTTCCCGCGGCCTGGTCCGAAATTTCCACAGCCTGGTCCGAATTTCATGCGACCTTGTCCGAACTTCATGCAGCCTGGTCCAAATTTCACGCGACCTTGTCCGAACTTCACGCAGCCTGGTCCGAATTTCTCGCGACCTTGTCCGATTCCTGCGGCCTTGTCTGAATTTCACTTGGCCTTGTCCGAATGACACATTTCCTTGTCCGAATGGCACTTGGCCTTGTCCGAATGACACATTTCCTGGTCCGAATGGCACTTGGCCTTGTTCGATCAAAACCCCAGACTTTTCCTTACTTTCTCACACAACTTCCTTTGTCCCTCGAACCCATCCGAAATCACCCGAAGGGTCCGCGGAACGCGGGTGTTACACCTTGCTCATGTCAGTTTTGATAGCCATATATCTACCTTTTACTGATCCATTTGTACGCAGAGCATGAAACATTTCCTGTGCTATCAAGATATTATCAGAAATCAACCTCCCTTGTATGAATGCTGATTGAGTCTTCGAGACCAGCTTTGGCAAGAATCTCTTCAATCTTAAACACATAATCTTGGACAATAGCTTGTAACCCACATTACATAAGCTTATTGGTCTAAATTCCATCATCTTTGTTGGACGGTCTATTTTTGGGATAAGGCAAATATTTGTCTTATTTAAATTCCTTTCAAAGGATCCAAACAGTAGAAAATTATTCACCAATGACAATAAATCAGACTTAATTACTGCCCATGAATATTGGAAAAAAAGAGTTGTCATCCCATCAGGAACCAGAGTCTTTTCTGGGTCCATCATGAATAAGGTTGTTCTAACTTCGTCCTCAGACGCCATTCGCATTAGCCATTGGTTATCTGAATCAGATATCCGTGCTTCAATGATATCACAATTTATCTGTGGACATCCACCACTCGTAAATAACTCCCAAAAATATCTCGCCGCTTCCCCAAAAATATCCTCTTGTTTTGTCACCCATATATCCTGGGAGTTTAGGAGCCCAACAATTTTATTTCTAGCTCAACGTTGTTGCGTGTAAGCATGGAAAAATCTAGTATTATCATCGCCTTCTTTGAGCCATTTGATCCTGCTCTTTTGTTTCCAGAAAACCTCTTCCTCTAGATAGGCTTTCTTCAATTTCATTGTTGCCTCCAAAATTCCTCTCGGGTCGTCTAAAGGCGAATTCTTACAATCCTCCAAAATTTGCTTTAATTCTCCTAATTTTTTACGCTCTAAAGACGAGTTTTGACTCCTCCAATGTGATATATCACGGCGACAACATGCTAGTTTTTTTAGTGAATGTCAATTGTCGAAAAAATGCAGATCCCTGCCAACTTTTCTCCACTATCTGTTTGAACCCATCATTCGTAATCCACCGTTTATCAAAAACAAATTTCTTATGTGGCTTGGATAATTGATCTCTGAACCTACCCATAATCGACATGTGATCCGAACTGATCATCTCCAAGTATTCCACCTCAGAAAGGGGGAAGAGATCATGCCAATCCCCTGTACCATAAGCTTTGTCCAAAATACATCGCACCACCCCATTTTGTCGGACTCCTCTCCAAGACCAACAGTTACCAATTTTCGGGAACTCGATCAAACCACAATCTCGGATCATCTGATTAAAAGCCCTAAAGGACGATGCACTGCGCATCACCCCTCCTTGCTTTTCATGGTTCCCTGTTAGCTCATTAAAATCGCCCTGAATCAGCCATGGTGATTGTCTATTAATCCTCATCCGGGTTAAACGTTCCCATACATAATCCCGGTTATTTTGTACCGGTTCCCCATAGAAGAAACTCATAAAGATTTTATGACCCTCAATTTCTATTGATATATCAATCATATTCTTGTCCTTATATCTAATATTAACAACATAACGATCAAAATAGAATAATGCTAAACCACCACTATTACCAATGGGTTCCACCGTTGTCAAGGATTTATATCCTAAATGCAATTGTATTTTCTCCAGGAACATAAAAGTGTTTTTTGTTTCTAATAAGAAGAAAAACTTCGGTCTATATTTTGTCCAAATATCTCTGAGATAACTAATGGTCACTTTACTGCCAATACCCTGGCAATTCCAACACAATGTTTGTATAATCATACTTAGGATATCATCGATGGAGCATAAATGAGCTCCTGACTGTGTCTCCCCATTTGCAAAAGGCATTGTGTCTAAAAAGCAACAACCCTTTTAGTTGACAAGTAATCCCTCTCTGTCAGGCCTCTAAAAAGCCCAACACCAGAAAAGGTTTGTAAAATCCATGAGATCCCAAACTTTATGAGGAAATTTAATTGGATGCAATCCCTTATGTTTATTATATTTTTATTTTGTTCTTTATTGACCCATTTGGGCCTAAACCACTCCATTTTTTGTAATAAAAGCCCAAAATCTATATTGCCCAAAACTTTATTAAAAGGCCCAGATAGAAAAATCTCTAACCACTTTATTAAACATCTTAATAAAACCAGAAAATTGAAAAGAAACCAACCAGACGCCATTATTAACCAAATCCTCCTACACTTGGAGATTAAACAGAAAATGACAACACAAATCATTTAAAAAACTTAGGCAATTGTGGAGTCCACATCCGGCTCCTGAGATTTCACCTCCTTTGTTTGGTCGATTTCAATGTCTTTCTTGGAGATAAGGTTCCCAATAAGGTCATCTTCTTTGTGCTTACACCCCTTAAAGGAGTAGTGCCCTTCGAATTGGACTTTCCCATTGACACCAACGCTTTTGGTAACGGTGCTGTCCTCCCATGCTGGATCTTTTCAAGATAAGCCTTATGAATTTGAGCCTCTTCATCCTCTGTAAGATCCTGTCTCTGAGGCACACCATCGTCAGCTGAAACCGACTCTTCTTGTATTTCCAATTCAACGTTAACCAACGCCTCCTTTAAGTTTTCACCACTTACACATTGCATATCTTCTTGCTCAGTGATTAAGTCTGGAATGACGGGTAAAAGCTGTTCGGGAGCGGCCTCCTTATCTGCCTCTTCTGTGTTCAGATTCAACACTTTAGGATCAGCTCCACTCACCGCTTCCTTAGCGGCTTTATTCTCTTTCTCGATTTGGAATAAAGGTCTTCTCACCTGCTTCCCCGAGATTTCTTTCCCACTCACCTCTTGTTCAGATTCCTGACAAAGAAAGATGATTATGACCAAAACCATAAACCAAAAATCATTGGTTATGAATCTGCAAAATTTTACCTGTACCGGTTTCTCCTTCAGAGGCAAGTCAGCCGCTTGCCCGCGGCTTCTCTTGCTTCCCTCATTACTACCCCGAGAGGCTACAGCTCTAGCTACGACCCCTACACCTCTTTTTCCCCCAATCAAAGCGCCCTTGAAACTCTTATCTTTCCCAGGAATCCCAATCAATCTGTTTCCTGAGCTAGTTTGCACCCTATTTTCCTGCTTTGCTTTATAGCACACGCTCACATCGTGAGTCATACGGTAGCAAAGAGAGCAAAACCCAACGAGCCTCTTATACTCAAACATAACTTTAGACTCTCGACTCTCTTCGAACTCTAAAATTGATGAAAAAATCAGAGGTCGAGAGCATGGTATTTCTATTAGAACCTGACCTTTGATGACATCTATAGATATAACAGTACCTAAAGACCCTGCTACCACTCGGTATACCTCCTCCACTCTATATTCAAAAGGTATACCCGTTATCCTTATCCATAACCTAATTAGGTTTGGATAGTCAGCGTCAGCCATCGCTTTCCACGGGGCATACGCTACCATCCAATTATCGAAATTAACTAACCCATAATCTAAAACAAAAATCAGATCAGACTCAGATTGGAATTCGAATTGAAAACGACCATTACCTAAGTTTAGACCCTTTACCCGACCCACTAGATTCCAAAACTGTGGCATCCGGAATATAAAGGTATCGACATTCTGAGTAACCGGGTTGAGACAACGACCCATCATTACCTTAGAGCTACGAGCCAACAAATCAGAATTATCGAATTTTGGTATTCTGATTTTTAGCAGCCGAGGTGGAGATTGTACCTCCACACTCTTCCTATGTGGTCCTAGATTAGCCATAGCCCGTAGTGTACTAGGAGAATGGATTAAACCGCCGAGAGAGAAGTAAAGATTTTTGAAAGCTAGTTGGAAATAACATAACCAGAACGTATGCTTATACTCACTTATATACCCCCACAAACCGTTATATGTGGAGTTCTGGTATTTCCTAAATTCCAGGTATGTTGTTGACTCAAAAAACCCGAATCCTAACAACCATTCAAAACTTAAGCTTATCGACTGCCATGATTTGAAGTCCCAACAAATTATATCCAAACTTTGAATTTTAAAAACCAAACTATTCCAGATTTTTAGGTTTATGATCTCACTAACTCGGAAGGTTAAGTAATTAGAAATAACTAGGTTGTGTACCTTTTTATTTGCGCCATAAGCCAATATCTCCCAAAAGAAGCTGACCACCCTGTATAAATCATTGGTGCTCGCTTTATATATGTAACCTATACCAAATTTTGGGGATGTATTAGAACGAGTTTGAATAATACATCGTGATTCTACCAAGGAGTTGCAATTTCGCAAACAAAAAATGAACACAGACCATACCTCATCTGAGAGATGGAATTGACTATTAACTACTATCCCACTGATCCTTACGTGTAATATCCATAAGCATCTACCTGACCATTTATCAAAAAGAATCAACTTCTTCCTGATTTTGAATCTAGTACTGAAATTTACATCATTCCATATTAGATTAAGGGTGACAGAGTTGTATACCTTCTGGTGCATACCATAGGGCAATAAATCTCAACCATTTCGATTTTCCATGTAAAAGTCCTCAGTACTCCATTCTTGTAGATACCTTATATCCAAGATTAACCATAAATGAGAATGAATCCAATAGAGGCACCCTAACAACGAATTCTTAGTTTTATTTCCAACCAATAGCCATTGTCTCAGTGTCCCCATAGCTCTTATCTTAGCCAGGATCTGTGACTATTGTTCAGACAGTAAAATAAAACCAACTAACCCCATCAAAGGGATACGGTTACATGATTCCCTTATCAAGCCAAGTGTTGACTCACATGTGAGTTTATCAAGTGTTGTACCTATCCCTTCGTTTGCCCCAATATTATACCATTCATCTCTATAATAGTCAGGCCGTGAGGTATAAAATTGAAACCATAAGCCCTGACTCAAACAATCCCCGAGGAACGAAATCATATTATAGCAAAAATCGACCTTGGACAAATTACGATAATCTGGATTTTCATCATTCACCATTTCGGATCTAAAAACATAAAACCTATGTTTTAACTTCAATCTAAGTACTAACCCTATAAACACCTCAATCCACCAATCTCTGAAAGTAATGTTATCAGAGATTGTATGGTCTAATCCACACAGTATTTGTGGTTCCCGACACTTCCAAGAGACAATAATATAACCAATGCAGCTAGAATCGCACCAATGTACCACCACTAAGGAGGTCAGAAAGAAGGGGCCAGAAACCATACATGAATCACTAGCGGCGATGGGTAGATGCTCATGAAACTAATCGAACCACCACCGGATAGAGGAACCGATGATAAGTCGAAGATAATACACCTGGCGACACCTCCCTCCCCTAACGACCGACGAGAAACCAAACCACTGAGCCCAAACTCTATTCGCCCAAAGAATCGCCTCTTCTGAAACACAACCGACACCGGAGAGAGACCCATTAAACGATCCAAAGCACCGCCGGAGAGTAGAGCCCTGATCGAGACGAGGAGAAGACACCCGACGGCTACTCCTACCCTGAAGAAACGGCGAAGATCCGAGCGGCAGGAACCCAAACCCTAATCGCCAAAAATCGCCTCTTGAGAGAGAGAGAAATTCTTTCTAATTTACTTAGACAAACTTCGGGTGAATATGTAATTTATTACTTAACAACAATTAATGATGTCGACATCCTAAAACCTAATAACTGACGTTGTAATAGTCAGTTATTGTTTTGTGGCCCAAAGCCTAAAGTTTAGTACTTTGTATTGCCCAATTTTATAACCAATTTCATTCATTTTTACAATCACTATTTGATTTTTTTCTTTGTTTAAGTAAGAAAATGAAAGTCCGACCCAAAAAAAGGCAAGAAAATGAAAAGTCAAGACCAAAGTTGTTTGCCAGTAGAGGTAAACTTGAGAAGTTAAGACAAAATATGGTGACAAGTGGTTTCAAATCCATTAGAATTTTGATTAATCTCAGCATGCCAGTCCGATAGTGTAGTCCCAAGTTTATGTAACTCTAATAGTAAAATAAACTCTATTCATGTCATAACTTTCTCTTAGATAAAAAGGTTTTGCGGAATATTTTGTTATTCTGAAGTTAATATAAAACCTGTTGAAGAAATAAGAATAGTTTCTAGTTATAAATACTAACAGCTTATATTAGAAGGTCTAAAGATAATAGTCATCTGATTACAGATATGCAACGAACTTGATACACTAAAAGTAAAAAGTTGTTTGCATAATTTAGGAACTAAAGGCAGGCAAGAGCAGAGGAACGAAGAACTTCCTCCTTACACTTATCATTTCAGAACAACAAAACAACGTATCTAAAAGGAGATAATGTTGAAAGACAGACTAAGTACCTTAAATCTCATGACTCCTCTCATCATTGGCTTTCGATCTACTCCATCCTTTTGCGTTTGTTTTTCAGATTTGAAAACATTTGCTCAATATCTGCAGCTGTTATCGCCTTTGACGGCTCAGCAGACTCCTATGAAAACATACAAGGATCCAAGAGTTTTAGGATGAGGAATCCTGAGATTTGTTATCATATTCTTTCATAGAGGTGACGATATATACCAGTAAGCCGCGGAAAACTTCTTTGAAGTCTTTGATACCGTGAAGGATTTCAACTTTGGCTACATGGTCGAGACTATTCAGAAGATCAAGTGCTTCACCTTCTTGTTTTTCCAGTTTCTCTGTTCTTTTTTCCTTTGCCTTCTTCTCGTACTCAACAATCGTGTCCTCTACATCAACTAGATAGCTTAGATTTCTCTGCTTATACATCTCGAGGCACTTTTCGCATTTGCAAAGGATGTTCCTCCAATTCTTGGTCAAAAACAGCGGTTTCTTCTCAAACTCAGGACAGGAGTTTTGATCCTTCGTAAGAGCACAACCACTTGCAGGAACAGGTTCAATGTCAACAATCTTCTCAGAACATTTTTGTATAACAGATTTATCGGCTGCAGTACTGTTTTCAGGCTGGCCGGATTTAGAATCTGTGTGGGTTGTGTTTGTCTCAATTGTGTCTGCACAAGCATTAGCAGAACCAGTGGAATCTACTTGAGCAACAATCCACAACTTCTCAGGATAGAGTGTCAGAAACGAACAAACTGGGGAGCAGTTTTGACAAACGAAATCTTCATAGACTGGCTCTCCTTCCTCATCCCTTGGGATCTGTTAACATCACAAAACAAAATGAACTAACGCACCAAAAATAAAAAGATAATCAATCATACACAAGGTTAAGCGCTGGCCACAAACCTGGCTACCAACAATGTCTGAAGGTTTGAGACCAAGATGCTCCTCGTGAAACCAATCCTCACAGAGACAACACTGTATCATCTCCACTTGTTCTTCCACATTAGGATCAGGGTATGGTTGGTTACAAGTGCAGTACAAGCCTTTGAAGTTATGGTTGTAAGAATTCTCAGAGTTTTTGATATCTTTGCTCGGCAGAAGTTTACATGATAAAGCCCCAAACTTTGAGTTCCCACAATCACATCGAAAATTTCTCTTAGTCCACAGCTCCAAAAGCTTCATAACCAGAACAACAATGTTTGACCATTAGAAACCAATTCATACATCAGATTACAAGTTTTTTATAGATACATAACTTGGTTATATTTCTACCATATTACCTCATGACCTTCATGGCAAGTTAAGCAACAAGCAGTGCAAACTCCAGCATTTCCCTCTGGAGTACATGTAATGCATGAGAAAATTGCTTGTCTTTTCATGTAACCCTTTGGGTAAGTACACTCATCTCCTTCATCTCCACCCAACACCAAATCAGCTTCCTACAGGCCAAGAAATCACAAAAACACTAAGTGAAGGATATTAATAGCAAACCCAAATTGCGTGTGATTACAGAAACAGACACAGATCTAATGATGAAAAACGAAACCCAACTCAAAGAGTAATGAATCTATAGAAGCATATGAAGAAACACAAACAATAATTAGTAAACCAAAGCTCGAGACAGTATTAGCTTCATAAAGGCAGTGAACTTTAAGGTTGCAATACATTTTCTGGATGTTTGTTTGCGCTTAAGTCTAAAAAATGTGATTTTGAAGCTTCAACAATAAGTGCTAACATAATTAGCAAAACCCCCCTAAGTGGGAACTATATGTTCCCTTTTTTACCAACAACGAAGGGAAAATAGTGATTTCATTATTGCATATTCTAGCAAAACCGCGCATCAGGAAAATGCGGAAAACAATCAACTTTCGTAAGAATCTGAACATATATAAGCTTTAAAATCGATCATATGAATCATCAATACCAGCTCTTCCGCGTCCATGCTTTCGATATATTCATTGATCGACACAGTTCCCTCAGCCTCATCCTCGAAATCCCCCGATGCCATCGTTCGAAAATCACTAGTGGTTTCCAAACAAAAAAAAAAACCCTAGATTATTCGCAGAACATAGAAAAAATGAAAAAGAAAAAAGTGTCAATCGCAAAAAACAAACCAGGTTATTGATGGAGTCTCAGACCTGTAGCCTCACTTGTCAATAGAGAGAAAAAAACGAAGGCAGAGAAAGAAACTGAAAAGTTACGGTAAGAAGCTAAAAGAGCCAAGGGTCTGAAGAAGTGATGTTTATGTAGGGAAGGTTATCTGATATATATAAAGCAGGGACTTTATGGACATTTTACCGCCATTAAAATCTCTGTTGTAGAATTCCATTTCCCTCCACTTCTTCTTATTAGTGATTCAAAGTTCATGATTCCCGCAGCCCTCAGTAAACTGTTTTATATTTTCCATACTATCGTCCTTGGATTTCAACTATATTACTATTATTCTATATATGTTTGTGTATTTTTATTATGTTTTGAAAGTATAAGCAAAACTTAAAGATAGGATGTGTATATGAGTTATTAGTTTATAAGCCAGTCGAGATTATGAACTGAACTTGAACTACGTTTTTAGGTTTATTTAATAAATGAGTTAAACGATCCCATTCTTCTTCTTTCTTGGATACAACCAGAGTAAATCAATTGAAATATAACCATAACTGCAGTAAATCTAAGTAAATAAACTCAAACACATTTGATATTTTGGATAAAAGTTGGAGTTGCGCTTATAAATCTAAAGTATATCGTAAATTAATATAGGTTTGGTCGATAATTAAAATCGGTAAAAAAGTCGATGAATCATTGGTCTTGAATTCATAAACAAAATCTCCATCTCTATCTATTAAAACTGAGGTACATTTCATCAATCGGAATCTTCTCTTCTCAGAGAAACCAACACCGGAATGCAAACGTGATCACTGGAACGACGTTGAATAGACGAAGAAACAATCGTGCTTACGGCAAAATCGGATACTTTCAAGAGAAGCATAACCGTTATGCGCAGGAGCAAGTTTGAAGTCGTTTAAATCATCTTGGATAGTAAGAGCCAAATCCTCAACTATTGTACTCTCTTTCTATCTTCAAATTCGACTAATAAATTTGTGAATCTTTACAGATCTCTAGGACTTATCAATCTTCATTGATTTTTCTTTGGGTTTCATGCAGATTTTGGTTAATTTTTAAAGGTGTGACTTTGGAATTATAGATCTATCTCCTAAATATTTAGAGTACTTTAATTATCTAAAAAATCCCTTAATTATGATCTACAATATGATACGGAAGCTAGGATTTTTATTTCATCACGAATTATGTAAATCTCCGAAGTTTGTTTTTTTCTCCAAAATTTTTGTTTTTCTTCTCGGTCATTGCTTTGATATTATGTACAATTCCAAATTTGAATCAAACTCTACTTTTTGGTCATTTAGTAACACTCGAGAGAGAATTATGTCGTTGAGTCGTTCCGCAGCATAGTTTGTGATGTAAGAAATGGAAAAGTTGAAGAAGATGAGGAAAAGGTTTGTTATTCTTAGATCTTATGATTCGTTTTGGATTAAAGTTGGAAGTATTAGATTTAGTTTTGGTTTATTTCGGTTTAGTAAAATCATCATTGGTTTACTTTGGTTTAACTGTATTATTCATGTATAAAAGCTCTGTAATGTTTTCTTCTTCGTTTAATGAGAAAGTGAGTAGAGTTCTTCTTCTTCTTGATTTCGATCTTTACTTGCGAACTGTTCAAGCTTAATATGGTATCAGAGCAGTTGAACTCTTCAACTATCTCGATATCTGGTTAATCGGACCCTCTCTCCGGTGAATCGCTGTGCTTCTTCTCAGCTTCCTTTTTTCTCGGTTAATCGATTATTTCACCGATTAGCTGATTTTGTTCGGTTTTTATACCGTTTCTTCTTCCTTTCCTCTTCGATCTTCTACAATTTTTTCCTTTTCTCTAGCCATGATTTTGAACCGAAGAGTAAAGAGAAAGGTCTCAGGGAGCTGTTCAACTAGGAAAAGAAAGATTCGAACAACAGATTCAGAACATTCTGAAAGAAATCATGCTTCGATCAGTAATAATCAAGCGGAAATTCATGTGAACCCAGCTGAAGAACCCAATCAAACTTCTTCTCAAGTTTCGCATGATTTGATTTCAAGATTCGCGACTCAAGAAAATCTTGACTTCAATGGAGTTCAATATTCTCCCTACTTCCTGACTTCAGCCGACAATCCAGGTTCTTCAATCATCTCAGAAACTCTAGATGGTACTAATTACGGTACTTGGAACATTGCAATCTCGATTGCCTTAGATGCGAAAAACAAGCTTGTCTTTGTTGATGGTAGTTTGCCAAGACCTGCAGAGACACATCCTCATTATCGAATATGGTCTAGGTGTGATAGCATGGTTAAGTCTTGGATACTTAATTCAGTCTCTAAAGAAATCTATGGTAGTATTCTTAGGCTTTCAGATTCGGCTGAGATTTGGAAGGATTTGATGTCAAGGTTTCATGTGACGAATTTGCCAAGATCTTACCAACTCTCCCAACAGATTTGGTCATTGCAGCAGGGAACAATGGATCTGTCGACATATTACACCAAGCTCAAAACCTTGTGGGATGACTTAGATGGGATAGACTGTGCAAAGAATTGCAAAAATTGCCAATGCTGCAAACATGTACAGACGAAATTCAACCATTCCAAAGTCATCAAATTTCTTGCTGGACTGAATGACTCTTACTCGAATATTAGAAGTCAGATCATCATGAAGAAGACTATTCCTGACTTGACTGAGATCTACAACCTATTGGATCAAGATCATAGCCAAAGAAGCATACAACCAACACAGAATGCTTCCATTTTTGCAGTCAGGGAAAAACCAACTCCTTTGGCAGTTGTTAATGCTGCTTATACTAATCAAAAGATGTCACAAAGACCTGTTTGTTCCCATTGTAACTACATAGGACACACCGTTGATAAATGTTACAAGATTCATGGATATCCACCTGGTTTCAAACACAAAAACAAGCAGTCCGTGCCTAAAGCTTCTGCTGCCCAGTTCAGTGCTGTGAACAAAAGTAACAAAGACAATACCATCTCTGGAGTGTTGCAGAATCTCACAAAGGAACAAATGGAAGGTGTCATATCCCTCATAAGCTCACATCTTCCAGTCACAGACGCAAAGGTGTCACTGCCTTTTACATCAGGAGGTACAATTGCTGATACAACTGCTGATGGTATGATCTTCAACTCTTCCACTTTACATGTTATTGCAGCATTACAAAATATCAAATCTGCTTTTAATGATAAGTCTTGGGTGATAGACAGTGGTGCCAGTCACCATGTAGTTCACAATGTCGACATGTTTCCTCATTTGGTTGAAACTATAGATAGGTTTGTTATTTTACCTACAGGAGTCAAAGTTAAAATAGGAGGAATTGGTGATGTTCATCTTAGTGATCACATTGTTTTAAAAAATGTTCTTTACATCCCAGATTTTCGTCTTAATTTAGTTAGTGTAAGTAAACTAACTGCAGACTCCAAATGTAGGACTGTCTTTGATGAATTCACTTGTCTAATTCAAGATCCTATCAAGGAGCTGACGATTGGACAAGCTAAGAAGATTTTTAGTCTTTACATTTTAGACAAAAATTCCTTAGAAAATGGTTCTTTTAATTCAAACAATGTATCTCTTAATTCTGTTGTTGATGTTTTGTTGTGTCATAATAGGCTTGGACATCCGTCTTTGTCAAGGATTGAAACAATTTCAAATGTACTTGGTCTCAAACAAAAGAATAAAACCCCTTTTCATTGCTCCATTTGTCCCTTTGCTAAACAAAAACATCTTCCCTACGTTTCTAATAATAACATGTGTTCTAATGCTTTTGATTTGCTGCATATGGACACTTGGGGACCCTTCTCTGTTGAAACACATGAAGGTTATAGGTTCTTTTTAAGCATTGTAGATGATTATACTCGTCTAACATGGGTCTATCTAATGAAGGTAAAGAGTGAGGTGTTGCAGATTTTTCCAGATTTTGTTAAAATGATAGAGACGCAATATGGTGCAAAGATCAAAGGTGTAAGGACCGACAATGCACCAGAATTGGGATTCAATGATTTCTTTCGATCAAAAGGAATCTTGTCATACCGATCATGTCCAGAAACGCCACAGCAAAACTCGATGGTTGAACGTAAACACCAACACATCTTGAATGTGGCAAGGTCACTTATGTTTCAAGCTAAGGTCCCATTAGCATATTGGGGAAAATGTATCCTTACCTCAGTTTTCTTGATAAATAGATTACCAACACCGCTTTTACAGAACCGTTCTCCTATAGAAATGCTAACTGGTCATAAACCAGTCTATACTAATTTCCGTGTTTTTGGCTGTCTTTGTTACAGCTCCACCTCTCCCAAACAAAGGAACAAATTCCAACCACGTTCAAAGGCCTGCGTGTTCTTGGGTTACCCTTCGGGGTACAAAGGATATAAAGTGATGGATTTGGAAACCAATTCTATTCACATCTCTCGAAATGTTGTCTTTTGTGAGAACATCTTTCCTTTTCAAAGTAATAAACCTGTTATATCTGATTTTTCTTCTCTATTAAAAACAGGAACAGAACATGGAATCAATCCAAGCACCACTCTGCAATCAGAATCACACATTTCCAATCGTGAAAGATCAATGTCAGATACAGAAATCCAAGATAAAGTGGTGACTGACAACAAAGCAAAAGAAATAGAACAAGGCACATCAGTCAAAAGAGTGACAAAGCCACCACGACGTCTACAAGACTACCTTTGCAACCTCATCAAAACAGACACTCTTTATCCATTAACTGTGTATTTGTCTTTTGATGCTTTGAGTAATGAGTATAAATCATATCTTGATTCAATAATGCAGTTTGGAGAACCATCTAACTTCACTCAAGCAAAGAAATCCAACGAGTGGTTGAATGCAATGAATGAAGAACTCAGATCATTAGAAGATGCAGAAACTTGGGACATTGTCTCCTTACCTACAAACAAGAAAGCTATAGGATGCAGATGGGTATATAAGACGAAATTAAATGCCGATGGAACCCTGGAGCGTTACAAGGCCAGATTGGTAGCAAAAGGCTACACTCAACAGCTGGGAATAGATTTTGTCGACACTTTTTCTCCAGTGGCTAAGATGACAACAGTAAAAGCTCTTCTTTCAGTTTCAGCAGCTAAAAAATGGAGTCTTCATCAATTGGACATATCTAATGCGTTCTTGAATGGGAATTTGGAAGAAAAAATATACATGGCTCTTCCCGCAGGTTATGCATCAAAGACAGGTTCTGTTTTACCCCCTAATCCTGTTTGCAAGTTAAACAAATCAATTTATGGTTTAAAATAGGCCTCTAGGCAATGGTTTCTTAAATTTAGTGAAGTTCTCCTTAGACTTAAATTTCGAAAATCTCATTCAGATCATACTTTGTTTGTGAGGAATGGTAATGACCAATATGTTGCTGTTCTTGTCTATGTAGACGACATCATCATCGCTTCTAATAATGATGATGCTGTTATCTCTCTGAAATCAGATTTATATAAATGTTTCAAACTGGGTGACCTTGGTCCTTTGAGATATTTCTTAGGTTTAGAAATAGCAAGATCTTCCAAAGGGATTTCAGTTTGCCAACGCAAGTACACTTTGGATCTCCTTGAAGACACAGGTTACTTGGGTTGCAAACCATCTAAGATTCCAATGGATCCAAGTTTGAAACTCAGTCTAGACAGTGATGAACCTCTTTTTCCTGACCCTCTTGTATACCAGAGACTTGTAGGACGTCTCATGTACCTCACCATCACTCGGCCAGACATCTCCTTCGCAGTCAACAAGCTATGCCAATTTGGCTCTGCCCCAAAACAATCTCACCTGAATGTTGTATACAATGTGCTTCGATACTTGAAGAACACCATTGGACGCGGTTTATACTATCAGGCGGCCAATGATCTTGTGTTGAAAGCCTTTACTGATGCAGAATGAGCATCTTGCACAGACACAAGGCGATCTACTTCCGGCTACTGTATGTTTCTAGGTGATTCTCTCATATCTTGGAAGTCCAAGAAGCAAGCGACTGTCTCTCTATCCTCAGCAGAAGCTGAATACAGGGCTATGCGATCTGGAGTTAATGAAGTTGAATGGCTAGTCAATCTTCTCACGGATCTTCAGGCTCCTCAAAGGCAATTTGTTCCTTTCTTTTGTGACTCTTCTGCAGCTATTCACATTGCAAACAATGCAGTGTTTCACGAAAGAACAAAGCACGTTGACATTGATTGTCATAGAGTAAGAGAAGCAGTCACAAGCGGTCTCATTCGAACACTCCATGTTCGGACCAGCAATCAAATAGCTGACATACTTACTAAACCTCTTCCTTTTGGTAAATTTAATGAGCTCGTAAGCAAGATGGCATTGCTTTCAATCTCCCTGCCATCTTGAGGAGGGGTATTAGATTTAGTTTTGGTTTATTTCGGTTTAGTAAAATCATCATTGGTTTACTTTGGTTTAACTGTATTATTCATGTATAAAAGCTCTGTAATGTTTTCTTCTTCGTTTAATGAGAAAGTGAGCAGAGTTCTTCTTCTTCTTGATTTCGATCTTTACTTGCGAACTGTTCAAGCTTAATAGGAAGATTTCAATTTCTGATTCCTGGTTTGCTCTATTTTCTTAACAAAAGAGATAAAACATACGGTGGTTATTTAGAAAACCAGCAAGTCAATAATCTCCGGTAAAGTCTTCGCGGCCAATGCAAAGGTCAGATAATACTACGGAGAAAACATCAATCCATCACTGTCTCCGTTCTCATGTCAGCCTCTCCAGTAGTTTTACAGAAATACACGAGACATATTTATTACGGTAAAGAAAATTACGCAGTTGTTATTCAAACTTCATTCAGAGGATTATTTGGGGAACAAATTAGTTAGCATTATCTTACTGTTTGTCTCAGTTTTGGTCTTTTTAATATATGTGTGGTTGATGTTTGTTTTGCGAAATAAAGGCAAGAAGAGCATTAAGAGCGCTAAAAGGGTTAGTAAAGCTACCAGCATTAGTAATAGGTCATAGTGTGAGAAAGCAAGCTAAAATGACATTAAGGTACATATGCATGCTCTGGTTCAAGTTCAGACACTTGTGCTTCAGCAACGCAAACGCCTGCACATAGAAGGTGGAAATTGTCACATGAGGAACAACTTATTGTAACGATTCAGGAAACCGTGGACGAATCTTCCTCCAGAGCTATTGCGAGATGTGATCAAAAGTCTTGAACGTTAGAAAGTGTGTGGCATGCTTGAAGACACTTTCCGGTAAAGCACCATCCATCTTTAACAGAAA
The DNA here is from genome assembly GCA_023374145.1 of Lepidium sativum. NCBI lineage: Eukaryota > Viridiplantae > Streptophyta > Magnoliopsida > Brassicales > Brassicaceae > Lepidium > Lepidium sativum. Next base: position 35,669 of record JAKUCM010005164.1, read on the forward strand.
TTGAATTTGTTGTTAGGGATTTTTTTAATATTAAACATGTTCTCTATTTTAAAATTTGTTGTTAGCATATTATTACCTAATTTTCCATGTTCCTATCCAAATATGAAGTTTATTATAATTTGTAAAAGAAAAAAAAATTAAAAAAAAAATCATCACTTTACCACGTTTAATTACCCACATCCTCCATGATATTTATAAAAAAAAATTGCACTAACAATTAACAAAACCAAATTGTATTATATTATTACTTAAGTTTTCTGTTTTTTTTTACGATATTTACTACTTTCTAAATAACTACAAAATGAAAAAACTACTTTATATAAGAAACAAAAGTTAAACAAGCAAATATTTTTCTTCATCCTTCACTCTTTGTTTTTCAAAAAGAAAACCAGAAAAAAAAAACAATTACGTTTATAGAAAAACTACTTATTAAATTTTCAAAATAGTTATAGATTATCATAAACTACTTATTAAATTTTGTGATTTACACACTTATGGCAGTTATTATGATTTTGTCCACTATCTTTACAGTTTTAGTTGTAGTTATACCACGTTTGAAAATGTATCTAGTGGGTTTAAATACTTTTATTGCCTCCTTATAACTTATTTTATTTAATATTTCAACTACTAATACATAAATTCTCACAAGTGATTTGAATTCACAAAATTGAGATTATATTTGTTTAACGGTTGTACTCTTATTTTATGGTTTTTGTATTTTGAATTATTGTGCAAGTAATAAAGAATATCAATCTCCAATTATTTAAAATGAATGGCAAATGTAACTATTTTTGTTTGAGATCTAAGTCAAGTGCATATAATTTGGTGGGTGGTATGTGTTTGTACTATTATTTTAGCATTTTAATTGTTCTACTTATAAATTGTGTTTACAAAAACTACTCTCTTTAATAGTTTTACGTTCTTTATTTTTAAACTTTGTACTATGATATAAAGTAACATAACTTTCGGTTCAAATAATTACTAAATCACATTGAACGTTATAGTTATTAAAAGCAAGTTATACTTTTTTGTTATAATATTTTAGTTATGTACAATAATAAATTTTATATCTCTATCTATTAAAACAGAGGTACCTTTCTTTTAACAACCTCTATTTGTAAAATATTACAAAAACAATCTTTCTAAAATTTAATTTTGGTCCCTTCGGAAAAAAATAAAGCCTAGAACACAATCAATCGCCAACAACTACCCACATTCTCAATTTTCCCCACCTCTTTCATCTCTACTATAGTGTAACCATTCCCGATTTTTTCGTAACCACTACTCGATTTGGCGATTCTTATATATCTAAGTGATGTTTCAGAAATTCTCTAGTACCTCAAGAAAATGGTGAATACGAAATGGAAAAAATCAGATTCTGCTTTTCCAAAACAGCTTACATTAATCAGGTCAATTCCAACAGTGTAAGAATTATGTTGCTTAGCTTTAACGGATAAGCTTTAATTCAACAATAATAACAAGATACAACAACACCAACAATGTGGTTATGTGATGGAGAATAAGACTGAGTCTTTGAGATTTGGAGGAAGTGAGAGTTCTAGAGGGTTTTGTTCTGGTGGCCAAAGACATGGCTTTTCTGATCATCATCATGCTTCTGTTTGGAGACCTCATCGTGGCTTACCTGAACGTGCTGTTACCGTTCTAAGAGCTTGACTTTTCGATCATTTCTTGCACCCGTAAGCAACCATTTTAACTGTTTATGATTTGGATTTGACGACTATTTATGATTTCGCTTTGTTTTTGTCTACCCTTTTAATTTAAGTCTTCAATTATTCTATTGTTAAGGTTTGCCTTCGTTTTCTCTTTCTCTCAATTCAGCTTTTTGGTGCAGAGTATTTGAATTATTGCGGATATTAAGAAGTTCTCTGAATTCAATTTCTGCCTGTTTTGTTTAGTGATGGGTACTCAGGAGAAGCCTCTTAATTCTCTTGATTCAGGCCATGGTGATTCAGCTGCTGCTACTAATCAGGTACACATATACAATCACTCATACATCAAGCATATATATGTATACAAGTATGAATATTGGTCTCAAAGATTTTAGCTTTGTATGAATTAGATGTGTCTGTTGAATGGAATTGAAAATATTTTAGGTTCTTGTGTGTTAAATTCTTTCCAAAATTACTTGGTATGTTCAAAAATTTCATGCTTTTATAAATAATCAAGTTGTTGCGTGAACCTTGGTCTCTGATTAGTGTTATTGGTTTCATCCAAGGGATTGCTTCTTTTGAGAAATTGATGTGTTGTTTAAGTTCTTATAAAACTCTTTTCTTACTTTCATCTTTGTTCTTATTAAGGCCGAAGGATCCTCAACCATAACAGAAGAGACTTCTGCCAATGTTCAACAATGGAGGCGAAAGAACCTCTCTTTGCAGATACCTACGAGAGCAACTGGTCTCTCTCCTAAAGATTATGTTGTAATCAAAATGCCTCCAACACCAAATCAGACTCCAAGAAGAGTGTAATCAAAATGCCTCCAACACCAAAAGTATATATATGCTGACTTAACAGGTGTATAGTGCCCAAACTGTTATAATATCATATTTATTTTACTCAAATTATGTGTTTGTATGTCTGATAAAAGTATGCTTATTATTAGGTGTAGAGTATATATACGGCAAACGTTCGAATCCCATACCAAAGTTATAACAATTTTAAATGTTCACAACTAATTAGTCGTGTTTGAAACTATTACTCAAATAACAATGTACTTCTAAATATATATACACGCAAACCGCGCGGATAGCATTCTAGAATGATTTTGTAAGTCCAATGTCTCAATAAAGAAAGGAAGAAAAGCGCAGGTACATATATTCCCAAAGATAGATCAATCTTAAAAGGCTTCCAATATAATATAATTTACTGAATGTTCTCTAAAGCCCATATAAAAACTATACGTGTTTTCAGAGGCATGTTCAGTTTGTGAATTTTATCAATTATTCATTTTTCTCACTTAAATAGAAAATATTTATTTTATAATTAGAATTATGTTGTTGGATTTTTCTACATATTTTCAAATTTACAATACTAATATGAATTTGCTATTTATTTATTACTAGCGGGAAAATTTGATAAGTTAACTTACAATAAAAATAATAGAGCATAAACTTACACACAGAAACTCATTTAAATGAGTTGAACTGATTTTAGCTCACTAGATATTCGAGCTTTAACAAACAGAGCTATAAGCTTATGACAACCGAAATATATGTATATGATATATTTTTGACACTTATTGCAAATTGAGAAAGAACAATGGACTAAGGGCAATTTTTTTTCTTTTGTCAATAATTTCTTTTATAAGATGATTAAAATGTGATAACAGTAGGGTTCAAGCTTAAGTCATAAGGCACAATTACATAAACTGAAGCAGCAAACAGCATAATAAAAAAATAAGAAAATATCGTTAAAAAAAATATATATATATATATTTCAAAAACATGGAGATCCTCAATCCTGTCTTGATAAATCTCAAATTGAATCTTTTTGTAATCCTTTGGAGATAGATGTTCGAATGCTAATGAAAGCAGATAAACTAATCAGAGAGCTTAATAAATCATGAAAGGTGAGCTTTTGAATGTGATTCTCCAAACAGAGGGAAACACAAATGGGGTTTATCTCATGAATGTTAAAGGAAAAGAGTTGAAGAAGAGATGTTGAATCACCAAATTACAGAGTCGAAGCACAAGTTTCTGGACTTTAACGATTCATCCCCTAATCCGTACACGATTGTTCAAGAGGAGGTTCGAGAAAGAATTCTACTCTGTTCTTGAAGAAGTGTGTCGACAATCTTCAAGATGAAACCAAAGAAGTTTTTGAGCCTTTAGGAGGATTATGAGTTCAAGAAGATCTTCGTTTGTTCTTTAATACTCTCCGGTATATTTTTGAAAACAAGCAAGCTCGATTTCTATGAAGAATTAGATTTATCAATCTGTATGTATCACTTCTCGATTCTTCGCTTCATTATATAGAGGTAGAAGAGAACATGATGTGGCTCAAGTTTCTTGTATTTCGTTAAATCAAACCGGGTTCAATGTTGGTTTAATTTTTTGGTTAACTAATTAACCGAACTTAAGAACTATACTCCAACAATCCCCCACATATAGTTACTTAAGCTTTTAACAAAACACGTTGATACCAAAATTGGCTTGAATCAACTTTTACTTCTCTGGAATCGCTTCTACATCAGCTGAGTCCTTACTTGATCAGTATTTATTGGTAATATTCGAGTGACTTAACACTCTATTTCCTTCTGAGCAGAATGATATAAAGACCTAAGAGTGGAACACTTAAGTTTTTAGATCATTCAACAGCTGAACTCACTTGATATACAGCAACACTAGTCATTACAATCGAGTTTAATAGTTTGTACATTGGTTCAAAACATCACTAGATTACATACACTTCTTTTGTTTGACCTTTTGAACCTGACAAGTTTCACTCCATCGATTTGCCTGGTAAGGTGTCCGAAGTTAGTAATCGTCTCTCTTTTAGTCCCATCTCTCGAGCAGTGTCCAAGATAATCCGTCTACACAAGCCCTTCGTAAAAGGATCAGCTATGTTCTTAGCCGATCGAACATACTCCAGTGACAGAATACCAGCTTCAATCAAGCTTCTGATCACCTTGTGTCTTAACCTTATATGTCTCTGCTTCCCATTGTACAACTTATTCATAGTTACAGCTAAGGCTGACTGGGAGTCACATCTTAATGAGATAGAAGAACAAGTTTTACCGTGCATTGGAAGGTCAGCCTATACACTTCTCAACCAATCTGCTTCTTGACTTGCCAATTCTAGAGCAATCAATTCAGATTCCATGGTAGAGCGAGCAGTACATGTCTGTCTAGAAGACTTCCAAGAGATTGCTCCACCTGACAGAGTGAAGACAAAACCACTTGTGGAGTTTACTTCATCTTTGTCAGTAACCCAGTTAGCATCGCAGTAACCCTCAATCACGCAGGAAGATTCATCGTAACATAAGCTTCAATTCATTGTACCTCTCAAGTATCTAAGTAACCTATGTAGAGCCTTCCAATGATCACTATTAGGACTATGCGTGTACCTGCTTAACCTGCTCACTGTGTATGCTATGTCAGGCCTGGTACAATTCATCAAGTACATTACACTTCCTAATACTTTGGCATACTCTTCTTGTCTAACGCTATCACCTCTGTTTTTACATAGATGAAAAGAAGAATCATAGGGAGTCCTAGCTGGTGGTTCATTCCAGAAGTTGAATTTCCTAAGTAATTTTTCAATGTAGTGAGTCTGGCTTAATGCAAAGCCTGTTTTGGTTTTGAATATTTTGAAACCTAGGATAACATCAACCTTATTCATGTCTTTCATGGAAAAGCTAGAGTTCATCATGCACTTAGCCTCATTAACTATCAGCAGGGAAGTTCCTAGGATCAAAATGTCATCTACGTAAAGACAAATGATCATATACTCTGTCTTAGTTCCTCTACTAAAGACACAGGTTTTCTGACTCTCTTACTCTTCTTAGGGGTTGAAGTTTCAGCTTCTGAGACTCTTTTTACAGCAATGATTCCAGTAGTTAAGCTACTTGCAGGTTTCTTGAAAGGAAACACTTCTTCAAAGAACACAACATCTCGTGATTCCAGTACATGTCCCAACACCATGGTCTCTGTGTTAAATGTGAGACATATGTAGGAAGAACTGTTTGAAGCATAGCCTATCAGAACAGAATCCACAGTCTTTGATCCTATGTTGTTTTTCTTGAAATCTGGTAGACCTACTTTGGCGAGGCATCCCCACACTCTCATATAACTCAGATTAGGTTGAAATCCCTTCCACAGATCATAAGAAGTTGCAGACAATCCTTTGTGTGGAACTCGGTTCAGTATGTAACTGGCAGTCAGGACAGCTTCCCCCCACAACTTGTCACATAGACCAGAACTCAATAACATAGAGTTCATCATATTTTTCAGGGTTCTGTTTTTCCTTTCGGCTATTCCGTTCTGCTGAGGGGTGTAAGGGGCTGTGAATTCGTGTACAATTCCCTCATTAACACAGAAGGCTTTGAATTTATCTGATGTGTACTCACCACCTCTATCAGATCTAATTCTCTTTATTCTCTTGTCTAGTTGGTTTTCTACTTCGGTTTTATACTGAACAAAAGCATTGAAAGCCTCATCTTTTGCATTCAGTAAAAACACCTGACAAAACTTGGAAAAATCATCAATAAAAGTGATGTAATATTTCTTACCACCTCTACTGATCGTGTTTTTGAAATCGGCTATGTTAGTGTGAATCAAGTCTAACAAACTAGAGCTTCTCATTATTGGATTTTTAAATGGCTTTCTAGCATGTTTAGCTTCCACACAGACTTCACACTTACTTGAAGGTTTCCCGGATTTCATTGATATGAGTCCTAGATGATTCAGTCTATTCATAGAGTTAGAGTTCAAGTGTCCTAGTCTACCATGCCATTCATCAAAGCTACAACACAAGTACACAGAATCATCTCCTTTATTAATATTCATGGTTTCTAACACAAACAGATTGTTGATACAAAAAGCCTTTCCAACATACTCATTGTTCTTAGTTAGGGCCATTTTACCAACATTTATAGTCTGTTTAATTCCAGCCATCATTAACAAAGCACTAGAGATAAGATTTCTACGCATGTTAGGGACTAACAAGACCTTTGTGAGTGTGAGAACTTTACCAGAGGACAGTGATAGGTCTACCTCTCCGACTCCAGACACTTTCAATGCACTAGCATCTCCTAGAAACACATTTTCACAACCTGTTGTCACCATGTTCCTGAAGAGTGAACCCTGATTACATATATGCCTAGTAGCTCCCGTGTCGATTATCCAGTCCACCTTATCTTCTGTGGAGTTTGCTTCAGTAACCACATCTATGATGTTCTCTGTCAGGTGAGCTTTTTCGGATATCTTGGTTAGTAATGGCTTCTTGCAGTCTTGTTTTTTATGACCAAACTGATTACAGTTCCAACAATTAATCTTTTTCTTAAACTCCACCGAATGATTCTAACTAATCTTCTTTTGATTCTTGTTAGTCTTCTTCTTGAATCTTTCTTTAGAAGAAGAACTTTCAACTAGGTTGGTGTCTGTATTCACGTAACCAAATGTTGCAGAGGATCATTGAAACTTTCTGTTGGCTTCCTCAATCTTAATATCGGAGATCAACTTGTCTAAAGACATTTTCTTTTTCTCATGTTTAAGTCTAGATCGATAGTCATTCCAAGACCAAGGCAATTTATCAATCAGCACATGAGCAACAAGAAAATTGTCAATACACATACCTTCAGCTTGGATCTTCGAAACTATAGATTCATATTCTAGAAGTTGCTCCAGGACGGGAAGATCATCTCTTACTAGAAACGAGGTCCATCTCGAAGTAACGTACTGTTTCTTTCCCTCATCTTCTCCTCCATATTTTTTCTTTAAGCTTTCCCAAATTTCCTTGGCAGAATCCATTCCCACATATATGTCGAACAGACTTTCAGAGAGATGTCGACTCAAGTGTCCTCTACAGGTCCTGTTATGTTCCGCGAACAATCCGTCTCTCTTCTCTTTCTTCGACAGAGTAACCTCGGAATCCTTCTGCAGTAGAGATTCTTTGAGGTCATCTTTGGGTTTTTCTTCTTCAGTTACCTTCGACGAATCAGAGTCAACCAGATTGGAATCTTTACTTTCGGAGAAATCGCAGACCTCGTACAATACATAATCTATGCCAATTTCTTGAAAGAAGAAAAGTAATTCTTCAGACCACCTCCGATAATTGGCTCCAGTGAGAGGTTGTAACCTCGACAGATCCGGAATGCAACTGTTTCTTGCCATTGTTCCTTCTTCTTCTTCTTCTATTTCAAATTACAGATTGCTTTCCAGAGAAGACTAACAAGGTGTATAGATATATATATTGAATCGTTAAAGATTGTTAAAAGAAAATAGTTGAAGAAGAGATGTTGAATCACCAAATTACAGAGTCGAAGCACAAGCTTCTGGACTTTAACGATTCATCCCCTAATCCGTACACGATTGTTCAAGAGGAGGTTCGAGAAAGAATTATACTCTGTTCTTGAAGAAGTGTGTCGACAATCTTCAAGATGAAACCAAAGAAGTTTTTGAGCCTTTAGGAGGATTATGAGTTCAAGAAGATCTTCGTTTGTTCTTCAATACTTTCCGGTATATTTTCGAAAACAAGCAAGCTCGATTTATGTGAAGAATTAGATTTATCAATCTGTATGTATCACTTCTCGATTCTTCACTTCATTATATAGAGGAAGAAGAGAACATGATATGGCTCAAGTTTCTTGTATTTCGTTAAATCAAACCGGGTTCAGTGTTGGTTTAATTCTTTGGTTAACTAATTAACCGAACTTAAGAACTATACTCCAACAATGAACTGAGAAAATGGATCAAAGTAATGGCAGATAATAATTTTCTTTGATGGAAAAGAGGAAAAGCAATATAAGAAATTGAGGTCGTGGGCCAAGAGTCTCAAATGTGGTTAATTCTGCCCATGAAAAAATTAACTTGACTTGTGAATTCATTAAAGGATCATGCTTTTGCATAATGGGCCAGAGGTCAATAGGAAAGCCCTTGCCAAAAATCCTAAGTCGAAGGCATGTACAGATGCGGTGCCGAAAAGTCTCGGGTCCTCGCCGGACAAACAAGCAGCTAGTCTGAAAAACGGATGAAAGTGGTCATCATAATTTCGGATGTATGAGCGAGTACGCCTAGGGATTCCCTGAGCGTTGCAGGAGCTACCTAGGGTTTTGTCGCTGATCCCAGAAGAGACTACACAGCAGTGGTTACTTGTGTTCTTAGACACGACTTAGAGGAATCTGGAGCAATTTGCCTGATCGGAGTCTTGCCCGAGAAAAGTATAACCTTTGACCGGAGTGGCTAGACATGGAGAGCGTATAGAGGAGATGGATGGTGGACTCGGTGGTTGAGTACCACCGGAATATAGTGAAACACCAAAAAGCAACAGTTGCAAACGAAAAAAAAACGGAGGCGAGAGGAACATGAGAAGGTACATGGACCTTAGCTCCGACGAAAGACCATGGTGGTGAAGACACTGAAGATTTTTTCATCCTCTAAAGACAGAGTTTCGAGGTTCACTTTCACCGGTCATATAACCCAACATCGGTGAGATTTGGTGAAATCGGCGTCATTAGAGTTCGAGAAAGAAGAAATGATAGTGACTTTAGTAATTGGACTAGAAAGGGTTTTTAAAAAGAGGGACTATGGGTATGATGAATTAATAAATTCTTATATAAATTTTTGTAAGTCAATTACTGAAATGCATTAGAAAGAAATTTAAATTTGTTATATAATATCAAATATTGATAAATTATAAAGTTATAGGAGTGAATTATAACAGCTAGATATTGGCTAAGAACTTAAAAGCTAAGATCTGTAATCAATGTTATTAGCCAGCCAATGCGCAATACAAATCCAAGACACTGTATTGGGCTTCAAAAAAAGATGGTAGAAATACGGCCCATTAAGAGTACTGTAAATTTGACTAAACTAAAGACAAGTTATGGTCAGCGAGGAGCAACCAATCACAATCGTAGTAGACGCCTTAAATTCCCGATTTGCCAAGCCTTGTGGACTCTACTCACAGTTCGAGAGAAAGAGAGAGAGAGCGCGCAAGAGAAACTTTGTGGTTCTAGAGAGAAAAAGAGATCGATCATGTCGGAGAAAAGTTTCATTATCAAGGTTGAAGAAGGCAAAAAAGCTAGTGATGGAAGACCTTCAGTAGGACCTGTTTACCGCAGTATTTATGCCAAGGATGGATTCCCCGAGCCCATCGAAGGAATGGATAGTTGTTGGGATGTTTTCCGGTGAGATTCTCACCTATAGAATTTGTATTGCATGATTTTCTGTTTCGAAACTTGGTGAGATTTTGATCCGTAATCTAATATTGATTGTTGACTGATCGTGGAAATTGTTCTGACTTGCGATTTCTGTTCGGAAACCACATCTTGTGTTTATTTGGCCTTGATTTATGTGTGTTTTTAAGTTTTCGGATCAGAAGATCTACCTTAGAACTCTAATCAATGGGATATATAATTGATTAGGTTAATGATTTTGCCTTTGATAATCTCGCCTTTGTTCTAATATTAGCATTGAGTCGTTTGAATTTTTATTGACATGTGTATAATTTAGAGTACAAGTCAATTTTTTGACGTCTCTTTCTCTTTTGTGTTTATTTATTGGGTTGACATCATCTCTTTTTGTACTGTACCTTTGTGTTGCAGCATGTCTGTTGAGAAATATCCAAACAATCCAATGCTGGGCCGACGCGAGATTATGGCAGACGGAAAGGTGTTGTTACGTTTTCTTCTTGATTTTAATTTTTGTAATTTTGTTTCTGTTTTATCACAGATTTATTCACATGTATATTATTCTTCTCAGCCGGGTAAGTATGTCTGGCAAACATACCAAGAAGTATACGATATTGTCATCAAACTTGGAAATTCTCTCCGACATTCTGGAGTTGAGCATGTAAGATCCATCTTTATTCTCATTATTATGTTCTATATTTTTCTTCTGTTGCTTAATCTTTTTTTTGCTGATTCGTGGGACTTTAGGAAGCAAAATGTGGTATCTATGGTGCCAATTCTCCTGAGTGGATTATTAGCATGGAGGTAATCTTGAAGCTATATCATATGGTAATAAAAGTGATTGTGTTTTGTTAGAGAACTGATGTGCACTTTTGATGTAGGCCTGTAATGCACATGGACTCTATTGTGTTCCGTTATATGATACACTAGGTATGCCTTTATACATTAGAAAGATAAACGTACCAATGATATCCAATGAGCTGCATCAAACCTTTTATCTTGTTGATTTGTCATTTTTTGATTCGTGTTAATTGTGTAGGTGCTGGTGCTGTGGAATTCATTATTTGCCATTCAGAGCTTTCAATTGTATTTGTGGAAGAGAAAAAGATTCCCGAGGTACAGTGAGTGTATATGTTTACTGTTTAATGTATATTGAACACGTTCATGAATTTAATTTTTTTTACTATTGGAACTTTTTCACATCACTTCTTTTTTTCCTTTTGATGATCAGTTGTTTAAGACATGCCCAAAGTCGACAGAGTACATGAAAAGTGAGTGATTCTTATTTGTGTTATGCTTTTTTGGTCTTTAACATGTGATGCTTATGACCAATTGTGCTTGGACAGCTGTTGTGAGCTTCGCTGGTGTCACAAGTGAACAAAGAGAAGAAGCTGTAAAACATGGGTTGGTTATATATGCATGGGATGAATTTTTGAAACTGGTATGTAACTTGTCATTTGCTTTTCTTGACATACACGAATTCTGCGATGTAAAATTCCAAAGCTATAATAACATGGTTACCATACTCTTACCTTCTATCTCCTATGTTTCTGCCAGGGTGAAGGAAAACAACATGATCTCCCCATCAGAAAGAAAAGTGACATTTGCACGATTATGTATACTAGTGGAACCACTGGTGACCCAAAGGGGGTTATGATATCTAATGAAAGCATTGTTACTCTCATTGCCGGAGTGATCCGTCTACTGAAAAGTGCTAACGTAGCTGTGAGTTTCCTTATTGACTTTTCATGATTCACAAATAAGCTACAATAATGATTTTCCTCTTTACCTGTATCTTGTCAGTATTGATTTTCTTTTTGACTTTGCAAATCAACAGTTGACTGTGAAAGATGTGTTTCTTTCTTATCTTCCTCTTGCCCACATCTTTGACCGAGTTATCGAGGAGTGTTTTATTCAACATGGTGCTGCGATTGGCTTCTGGCGTGGGGTCAGTACAGCTAAAAGCTTATTATTAAACCACTTTGAATTGGTTACTAAAAGTTTCTCTGGATTGCCTCATCAGGATGTCAAATTGTTGATAGAAGACCTTGGTGAGCTTAAACCAACTATATTTTGTGCTGTACCTCGTGTCCTGGATAGAGTATACTCTGGTAAGATGTTTGAAATATCATTTTTCTCAAGTAATTTCAGTTCCCTACTTTATTGCATGGTGCTCTTGTATCATCTGTTTATTCCTAATAACCGCAACTTAGGTTTTAACATCTGTACCATGTCACACACATACGTGAAACAATAACTAGCTGAGGAAGAGATATACCAAATAAATATTGTTTTCAGTCCTACAAAAATATATAAAATTTCTTGGATCCCTCATTTTCCGTTTCATGTATCTTTCTTCTAACGATCAATTTAATTTCATATCGGTTATATACATGGTTTCTTATCTCTGACAACTTATCCTTCATTCACCTATTATATCTGACAGGCCTGCAGAAGAAGCTTTCTGATGGGGGATTCTTAAAAAAGTTTATGTTTGATTCTGCATTTTCTTAGTAAGTCAGACTTTTCTTTACTTATCTGTTTCACTAATCCTTAAGCTATAAGTCTATTATATGTAATACTCTCAAACATTCTCAGTAAGTTTGGACATATGAAGAAGGGACAACCTCATACGGAGGCTTCTCCACTTTGTGACAAACTTGTGTTCAGCAAGGTATCAAAATTCTTCATTAAAATCAATCAATACACAAATTCCGAGGAGCCTATCACTCTTCACTATAACAATGAATTCCATTGCTTTCTCACCCAGGTTAAACAAGGACTTGGAGGCAATGTGAGGATTATTCTATCTGGAGCTGCTCCTCTTGCTAGTCACGTAGAGTCTTTTCTAAGAGTGGTGGCTTGCTGTCATGTTTTACAAGGATACGGTACCTATTAACAATATCTTAGTTCCTTAGATCCAAATAAATTGCATAAACGACCACTTACAGTCACTATCTCACATGAAGCACCTAGAACATAAGAAACAATTGCACTAACTTCCGGTGCAACTATGTTTTTAAATTGAGTCAGGCTAGGATATCAACGTCTGTAATAGTGTTATAGTATATTTGATCCCACATAAAAAGAGAACGGGGTTAGTTGACTACTTTTTATTGTTTTTGATTGCCTCTTTGTAGGTCTAACCGAGAGCTGTGCTGGAACTTTTGTCTCGCTACCAGACAAACTGGACATGCTCGGCACAGTTGGTCCACCAGTTCCAAACGTTGACATACGCCTTGAATCTGTCCCTGAGATGGAATATGATGCTCTTGGAAGTACTCCACGGGGTGAAATCTGCATTCGAGGAAAGACCCTTTTCTCTGGATATTACAAACGCGAAGACCTCACGAAAGAGGTTCTCATTGATGGATGGCTCCACACTGGTATTTGTTTCCCTGAGCCTGTATTAATTTAACAGAAATAAGAAAACGTATTGTAGGGCTATTTAAGAACTAGCTATAGAATATCTGTTTTCACAATCCGGCGTGTTCTTCTCACACTCTGCTTCTTCACGATAGGTGATGTTGGTGAGTGGCAACCAAATGGAAGCATGAAGATAATTGACAGGAAGAAGAATATCTTCAAACTCTCACAAGGAGAGTATGTTGCGGTCGAAAACATAGAAAACATCTATGGTGAAGTGCAAGCTGTTGATTCTGTAAGTATAGCTACTGATTTGTAGGCTTCTCTCTCTCACGCACATAGATTTGGTAAAGATGCTTATCAAATAATACTAATCACAATCTTCCTCGTCTTTTCCTTAAAGGTGTGGGTGTACGGAAACAGCTTCGAGTCCTTCCTAGTTGCGGTTGCCAATCCAAACCAGCATATCCTTGAACGCTGGGCTGCAGATAACGGTGTGAGCGGTGACTATAACGCTCTCTGCCAAAATGCAAAGGCAAAGGAATTCATACTGGGGGAACTTGTTAAAATGGCCAAAGAGAAAAAGGTTAGTAACCATGTCTTTATTTCATTTGAGTTATACACGACAGATCCTTGATTCTTTGTTGTCTACTTACAGTCATTATTAACCATGGTGTTGAATTTTACAGATGAAGGGGTTCGAGATCATCAAGGCTGTTCATCTAGACCCAGTGCCGTTTGACATGGACCGCGATCTTCTCACCCCAACCTTCAAAAAGAAAAGACCTCAATTGCTGAAATACTACCAGGTAATACAAAATAAAAACTTTGATTGTGTAATGAAACACGTAATTCGTAAATTATCTACTGGTATTAAGTATTAACAGAGTCTTTTCTGTTCTGACAGAATGTGATCGATGAATTGTACAAGACCACGAATGCAAGCTTAGCTTCTAGACAGTAGATTCCTCCTTTAAGATACCATTACTCTCGCTCTTGGCTTCTTTGTCTCGTGTCTCTCAATTTGCATGACGAAGACTGTTGATAGCCGCCTCTGTTTTATTTATTTATTTCTTCTTCCAGCTAATAGGGCTCTTCTGTTATGTGTGTATAATATCTGGTTATTTCAGCATCACTCAGATCAGAGCTACTACACTTTTTTCCCTTTGAATCTTATATTCTTATGTTTATGTTACATACTTTAATGTTATCTAATTTTAAAAAATACATATACATAGTCCATGGCACTGTCTTCATTTTTTTTCTGCGGGATTATTTTTGTTCCTAAGTTTTATCAGACTACAAGGTCAAATTGGGACATCCGAGTAAATTAGTTTCTGCGATTTCCGGTAAAATACATAGCTTAAACTACAATTTAGTAAAGCATATCGTGTGTATTCTGTCTTAACCGTCTCGCGACTTCGAAGAAGTAAAAAATGAGGAAACATCTGTCAATATGTTGAGCTCTTTCTAAATGTAATATC
>JAKUCM010005165.1:0-17894 GCA_023374145.1 Lepidium sativum
GAGCTCGACCTGCGACTCCCTTGCAAGGGCGAGCACTGCGACGGCCTTGCGGGAGCGCGGCCTGCGACTCCCTTGCAAGGGCGAGTCCTGCGACGACCATGCGGGAGCGCGGCCTGCGACTCTGTTGCAAGGGCGCGCCCTGCGAGTCCCTTGCGAGAACATTTCCTGCGACGTCCTTGCAACGCCTTTATAATTTATTAAAAATAATAAATTAAAATTAAAAAAAGTTTTTTTTCAAATTAAAAATATTTTTAAATAAAAAAGATTACAAAAGGTTTTTTTATAAATCAGAAATCGTCTGAGCGGTCTAAATTTCCCGACCCGGATCCGGTGTCTTCGTCTTCAACATTGATCTCGGCAAATGCATCAGTTAGCTCTGGATCTTTCTTGGCGAGTATAGACCACAAACGATCATAGGTCGTGATCTTCTTCTTAGCTTTGGCAATCTCGGTGTTTATCCGATCCAACTCTTGGGTCTGACGGTCGACAATTTGCCGCAGGTCACTGGTTGCCGCAGAAGATTGGGAGAATCCTTCTGGTGAGATACACTGCTCAATCCTGGACCTAAGAGAACTTGTTCCAAATATTCTCCCTTTTTAACGGGGAGCGATCTAATAAAAGAATAACAATATTAAGTTAGTTTAATTTAGCAAAAATATAAGTTAGAAGAAAAATTTTAAATGTAGTTTACCTCAGAGTAGATCTGGTTCTTTTGTGCCGTAGATAATCCCCCGGATGCTGAGCTCTCATCACCGCCTTCTTGAGTCAATTCCTGCAACTTTGCAGTGACGTCGTTGTAAAGCTTCTCGGATTTTTTGTCAACAAAACCTCCGGCCTTGTTCCGCTAGGTGATGTACAGAGTGCCTAGGATATCAGGGTGCGTATCCCCGATTCCTCTTGTTGTGAAATTGTAAATTAAAACAATAATTGTTTAAATAAATATAAATTATATGTAAAAATATTTACCAGTTTGCGGGCCCGAGCTTTGAACGATGTTCTGCCTGAGCAATGTTTGTGGGGACCGGTCCCATCAGGGTCAGCTAACCGAGCTGCTCGACAGCTTGCGCTTTTCTTCTGAGACTTGGGATCCTCCCAGTAGCGAATCAAGCCTTCCCAGACTGAATCTTTGAACCACTGTGGCATTGCCTCGTTGCCCTTCTTCTTCCATCTACTCTTCCATCGACCAACCTGATCGTTCATCCGTCTACGCAAGACCGCCTCGAACTCTTTCCGGACTAGACCGGTAATAGAAACTTTCCAGTGAAAACGTTGCTACAAAAAAGAATGTAAAATTATAAGAATGAAAGTGTAAAACTCTTATAAACAATAAATTAAAATAATGAATTTTTTTTACCGCAAACGTTCTGAACCATCTGTCGATGATGTGGATAAGAGTTTGGCTAAAATTAGTATGCGGTTCCTGGAAATCCCGTTCAAACATTTCTCGAACCGCCGTTGGCAAATCTCCGTCGTCATCGAACCTACGTTATTATATTTTTTATATATTATAAAATTACGAATAATAAATGGCAAAATTTCTAAAATAAAAATAAAAGATGTTACCACAAAGTCCCCGGCGGACGGTTAGGATGAAGATTAGGGAGAAATTTGTGCACCGGATCTGACAGTATGTCCTCGATTGTTATCCCTGCAGTAGCGTCTGGTGTCAGGTACTGTGGCTCACCGGGACCTGCATGACCAGTATCAGTAACAGGCGAAAACCCCGGGAGAGATCCATAACTGCCACCAGGGGTCGGTGGAACCGATTTAGAACCCGAGCCAGGAGTCGCCGGAGGGTGCTCCCCGACATCAGATAGATATCGCGTGTAAGGATTATGAGATCTCGACATCTGGCACGAAAAATTGTAACACCGTTAACTAAATCCGATAATTAAATCCGATAATTGTAACACCGTTAACTAAATCCGATAATTATCTAATAAATTAGGAAAACAAAATTTAATCTGAAATTAAATTTTAAAAATCAAAAAATCTAAAAAAATTGGAAATCTACAGAAAAAATCCTAAAAATTCCGTAAAAGTTTCGAAAAAATTTTCGCACTCACCTAATTACGAAATCCGACTTATAGGATCCTAAATCTAAAATTCCATACCTAGATCTAACTAATTCCATCCTAGATCTAAAATTTTAAAATTTGATAAAAAAAAAATTACAAAAATCCTTACATTGGTTCCGGCGGTTCGGCGGTTTGGCGGAGGAGAGATTCGCGGTTCGGCGGTATGGTGGTTTCCGGCGGGCCACGGCGAGACCCCGGCGGAAGGAGAGAGAGAGAGAGAGAGAGAGAGTTAAAAAGAGAAAGAGGGAAAGAAGAGGAAGAGGGAAAGAGGGAAGAAGAGGAAGAGGGAAAGAGAGAATCGGGGAAGAAGGGAGGAAGAAAATGGGAGGAAGTCGCCGGAGAAGAAGAAAATTAGAGAAGAAAGAGGAAGACTCGGGGAAGAAGAAGGTGGCTGCATTTTGTTTTAATTTTGGGGGCGTCGCAACATACTCGCAGGGCAAGCGATAGCCTTGGGACGTCCCTAGGGTTTCACTGGTTTGCTACTCCCTTGCGACATCCCGGGTCCGGATGTCGCAAAGGAGTTGCAAAAAATGCTACTCCTTTGCGACATACGGACACGGGATGTCGCAAGGGCGTAGCAAGTTTAAAATTTTGAAAAACATGCTACTCCCTTGCGACATCCGGGCCCTAGATGTCGCAAGGGAGTAGCAAATTTGAAATTTGAAAACATGCTACACTCTTGCGACATCCGGCCGAGATGTCGCAAGAGAGTAGCATGTTTTTCAAATTTTCAATCCTTGCTATGCCCTTGCGACATCTCGGGTCCGGATGTCGCAAGAGAGTAGCATTTTTGCAACTCCCTTGCGACATCCGGAGCCTAGATGTCGCAAGGGCATAGCAATTTTTTTTTAAAAAAAAATAAAAGGTTCGGAGACTTTTTACGGTTTTTTCTTCTACAAATAAAGATTTACGAGGCCCCTACCTTCGTCTAATGTCATTTCCCGCAAAATAGTATAATTGCAATTTTGTGGGATTTTCCAGACGAAGGTAGGGGCCTCACAAGTCATTATGCGTAAAAGGTACTACTTGTGAGTTGTAAGTTGTGAAAATTGAATTGACTTGGAGGGTTATTTATAGGGGATCTTGCTACGGAATTGCAATGTTTTGTATGCTACATAGCAGGACTCTAGCATATTTGTAAAAATAATTTAAACAATTAAATGTTCGGTTTAACAACTACAATGAGATAGTAGGTCTAAAATCTTATTTAAATTTCAATTATTCTTCAACGGTGTCTTCCTCTTCTTCTGTGTCTTCCTCAGATTCGTTGAACTCATCAGAATCTTCTAGCTCTTCGGTTGTATTATTAGGGACAACGTCTTCTACTTCTTGTTCTGCATGTATGATTTGTTCCGTCGACTCAACAGCTACAGCAAGTTCTGATGATCGTTCTTGTTGCATGACAACATCATCAGCTTCTACCATTATATGACCTCTTGGATTCACTTTTATAACACAAAACCACTTCTCACGCCTTTGCCTTATAGGAGGATATGGTATAAAACACACTTGTTCTGCCTGACATGATAGAACAAACGGGTCAAACTCAGAATACGTCAGGTTTCCATTTACGTCTGTTACCCCTAAGTTATTAGAGCGTACTCCTCGACCGGCCGTCGTATTGTACCAAAGACATTGGAACAATACGCATCGCAATCCAAGTACTCCAGGAAAGGTGACCTCTATAATTTTGTTCAAAATGCCGTAAAAGTCAGTTTCACCGGGAACATGAATTCCGTAATTTGCCGTTGATCTATTGGAACCATGGTCGTACGTGTGGAACGTATAGCCGCGAGTGAAATACATTGGAGCAGTCACGATTCTGGCAATAGGATCATCTACAAGCTCATGCAACCATAAAGGCATAGGTTTGCCAGAACATCCGTTCTTAACCTACAAAATAAAATTTTTTAACTTTGCAGGAATGATTTTTGAAAATGTTAATGTATTTAATATAAATAATACTTACATAGTATTTTAGCCAACCAGCAAAATCACGTTCTTTGTAGGTGTCACGTATCTGGTTGTCAAACTCACTGTAGATATATCACATATGAATTATATGTACATCAATAAACAATAGTATATAAAATATTTTATCAAAATACCTCTCAAATGGCATCACGTCTTCACAATTTCGCAGTATGTACGTGTGAGCTACACGAGAGTACGTGTGATTTTCCCAATAATCTTCCTTTAATTTCCCACCAAGCCGCCCTACCTGACGAAATATTTTAGGAACCGCAATTGCATATGACGTTGCAACTCCTCCATCGTCGTATCGTCCTACTTGGGTTCTTTTACTTTGAACGGCTGGACTAAAGTAATACGATGTGAAATGTGATGTTTCCTCAATTAGACTTCCAGCCACAATCGATCCTTCCACTTTTGCTTGGTTTTTAACTTTCCTTTTAAGATGACCCATGAATCTCTCGAACGGGTACATCCATCTAAATTGTACAGGCCCACCGAGGGCAGGTTCATGTGGTAGGTGGATTGGGAGATGTTCCATCACGTCAAAAAATGCAGGAGGAAAGATCTTTTCCAAATTACAAAGCAACAATAGAATGTTACTTTCTAATTGAGCAATGCCATCCAATGTTAGTGTTCGGGTACAAAGATCCCTAAAAAATGCACCGATCCCTAAATGTAATAAAATCATTATTAATAGTCAATCAATGTATAGTAAGAAAAAGTAAACAAATCAAAACAATAAAATCATTTACCGGCGATTGATTCATGGACGATAGTTGGAAGCAGCTCAAGTAATGCGAAAGGAAGAAGTCGCTGCATGAATACATGACAATCGTGACTCTTCATACCAGATATTTTTTTTTCCTTGCTCTATCCACCTTGCAAATTTAGAAACGTAGCCATCCGGAAACTTGACATCTGAAGAAATCCAACTAAACAACGCTTGTTTAGCTTCTCCTGACATACAGAATATCGGAATTGGTTGCTTTCCATCCATTGTGATATGTAGTTCGGGTCTTGCACAAATTTCGGCCAAGTCCAACCTAGCTTTCAAATTATCTTTACTTTTGCCCTGTACATTTAACATCGTATTCATCACGTTGTCAAAAAAGTTTTTAACAATGTGCATCGGATCAAGATTGTGCCGTAGCAAGTGATCTTTCCAATACGGGAGTTCCCAAAAGATACTCTTCTTGTGCCAATTATGAGATTCACCGTATCCGTCAGGCATGTTTCCTACAACGTGCCAATTTCCCCCACGTTCACATGTTTCCTGAGAACCATAATGATCTATTTGCTCCAATACTTCACTGCCTGACATGTATGTTGGTGGAGGAACACGCACAACCTTATTTTTCTTGAACAATTTCTTATTCCTTCTATATGGATGATGCATGGACAAAAACCGCCTATGACAGTCAAACCAACATGATTTCTTCCCATGCTTTAATTGAAATGCATCTGACCAACCCATACAATATGGACAAGATAGCCTTCCATGGGTCGTCCATCCTCATAACATACCATACGCCGGGAAGTCACTTATTGTCCACAACAAAACAGCGCGTATGTTGAAATTCTGCTTCTGCGCGTAATCGAATGTGCATATACCCCTATACCATAACTGCTTAAGCTCGTGTATCAGAGGTTGCAAGAACACATTAAGGGAATGCTTCGGATGACTAGGACCTGGCACTAGAATAGTCATAAACAAAAATTCTCTTCTCATGCACATATCCGGTGGAAGATTATACGGTGTCAATATGACAGGCCATAGAGAATATTGTCTACCGGATAAACCAAATGGGCTAAATCCATCAGTGCATAAACTTAGATATACATTCCTTGACTCTTTAGCAAAGTCAGAATGTACCGCTTGAAAATGTTTCCACGCATTTGCATCTGAAGGATGTGTAACCTCCCCATCTTTTACTTTATGTTCATCATGCCATCTCATTGCAGATGCGGTTCTCTCCGATTGATATAATCGTTTCAGCCTATCAGTGATTGGAAGGTACCACATACGTTTGTACGGGATACGCGTCCTTCCGTTCGTTGCACGGTATCTTGGCTTTCCACAAAAACGGCATTCCTGCAACTTATCATCATCTTTCCAAAAAATCATGCAATTTTCACTACAAACATCTATCATTTCAGATGGTAATCCTAGACCCGCAACCACTTTCTGCATTTCATAATAACTCGCAGCAGAATTATTATCTTCCGGCAAATACTCTTTAAGCAAATCAGCAAATTGATTCATACTTCTCTCGCTTATGTTTCCTTCACTTTTAATTGACATTAGCCTAGATGCTAATGATAGTTTAGATAGACCATCTCTACATCCCTCATAGATGGGTTGATAAGCAGCATCTAGCATATCATAAAATTGTTTTGCTTCCGGGTTAGGTTCTTCCGTAATATTTTCAACAACACCAGGAAAATACCCATGATATGCATCTGTAACCATATCATGTGACATATTTCCTTGTAGATGAGCGTAGTTTTCAAACATACTACCACCATAGTTGTTATTAGCATATTATTGACACCCTAGATCATTACCACGAGCACCCATATTACTACTTTCACCACCCATACTATATCCTTCCCCATGCGAAAACCAGACATAATAGTTTGGAGTAAATCCTCTATTATAAACGTGTCTTTTTACCATATCGATATTCAAATATTTCTTGTTCCCGCACTTTAAACATGGACAAAAAATGATACCATCATTTGGAGTATGTGGGTTATTTGCCACCTGATTTATAAATGCCTGCAACCCATCTCGGAACTCCTTTGTCACTTCTCCAGTCTCTATATCCCTTCTGTTATACATCCATCGTCGTAAAATGAACACTTCATGTTCCGACGTCATTATTCCCCGAATCGTAATTTATTTAAATTTTTTTGCACACACAAATTTCTCTCTCTAGATTATCTCTCTTATTAATTATTGTTTGGTGTAAATAAACAATGTCATGTGGGGGATATTTATAGGGAAATTCAAAAGGTCTGCTACGGATTTGCGATGTCGCTAAAGGCACACGCAGAAACCAGGCAAATATGTAGCAAACCTGCGATGGAGAACATGTCTCGCGAAAACGTCGCAAGTTTGCAATGGGTTTGCGACATTTATACGGGCCTCACATAAGTGTCGCAAACGAGTTGCAATGACGTCGCAAACTTGCGACGCTTTTTCAGCATCGCAAGTTTGCTAGGCCATTGCGATGCCCACTTTGGCCTCGCATGGGTGTCGCAATGGCATAGCATTTTTGTGACACCATTTTGGTGTCGCAAATTTCCCTAGCAAATGACATTTTTTCTTGTAGTGACGTTAGATCAAATGGATAGTGAATGAGAATGTAAATGTTAATGATAAATAATATGCATACCGTTATTTGTGCTTTGATCTCTTCATCTGTTAGAATAGGTTTTCCGTCAGTCTCTTTCGCCAATATAAGCATGTCAAGAAAATCTTGCGGTTCTTTTATCCTCCCGTTGCGCCATTGCTTGAGTCTTTCATCGACAAAGGGATCGTTAGACTTACTTACATTTTTCACTCCATCTCTCACTACTTTCTCATGGGCTTCCAAATCCAAGGGACATAATCCAACACAGCAAAGGCGTAAAGCTGAGTTAAAACCGTAAACAAATATTCGACATGTTCAATCTCTTCCAATCCTGGTCCTGATCCATCTTCACTTCCTTTACCAAAATGTATTACACCAAACATCATATTTCGAGCTACGTTTCCGCTGTATTTCCGCACCACAAGCCTCAAATCAATATCCGCAAAACCATTACCACGGTTTAAGGCACATCGGTTATTGATGTACCGGACGAGGTTATATTGGTTAAGTTGGTTTTCAAATTGATTTTGCTAAACTGAAATCGTAATTTGTATTAATCAACATTAAACCATGATCCCGGTTTAATTCAAGTAAACCAAAAATCTGAATGTGTATATATAAATGTATATATCGAAGAACAAGAGGTAGAGTATCGATCTTCATCTTCTTGCTTGCGATTCTTCGCACCTTCTTCATTCTTCTTCGGTTCTTGACTTGAATAAAAAAACCTTATGTTTCATTAACCTCTAGAACAAGGCGTGCACCTTTTCTTGAGGATCGGAGACAAGTTTTAATAATTTCCTCCATTGTAAAATTCTGCAACGGAATAGGAGGATTGATTGTTAAAGCTAAGAAGACTTTAACTTTGACTCCGGTGTCACGACTTACTCTTCTCGTCTTCAATTCACTGATTCACTGGCAGAGTCCAACAATCTTTAACAATCAATCAAAGACAAAGATGACAAGAATCGGTGTGGTTCCAGATTTGTCAAAACTGCGACCTCTCACCGGAGCAAATTACCGAAGATGGTCCGAAGAACTATTGTTCTTCTTTCAAGAAATTGGAATAGACTATGTTCTAGAAGAAGAAATAGGTTCCTCAGTCACTGCTGAAACCTTAGACCCTTCGAACTCACAACCGAAAAAGGGAAGAAGAGAAGGAAGCTTTGAAGAACATAATCGAACTTGCAGAGGTCACCTGATTCGTCACTTATCAGAAAAACTATTTGATATATATGTGAAAGTAGATTCTGCCAGAGAAATATGGGAAAGCCTGAAGAAGAAATATGGCGGAGAAGACGAATGAAAGAAACAATACGTGACCTCAAGATGGACAGCCTTCAGAATAAGAGATGATCTTCTAATCTTGGACCAGCTTCATGACTATGAAGCAATCGTATCCAAGATCCGAGCATAAGGTATGTCGATCGATAATTATCTAGCTGCACTAGTTCTCATCGACAAGCTGCCATCGTCATGGAGTGATTACCGCTCAAAGCTCAAACACGAGAAGAAGAAAATGAGTCTAGACGAGCTGATCTCGGATGTCATGATTGAAGATGCGAATCGGATGTTTCAAGGCAAGTCGTCAGCATCTGGGTATGGAAACTCCGATACGAATTTAGTCGAAAGTTCTCACGGGAAATTCAGAAACAAACAGAAGAAAAACCCGAAATCAACCAAACTTGGCCAGAAGCATACTGCAGAATTAGAGAGAAAGGTTCAATGCTGGAATTGCAACCAAATCGGACACAAGAAGCAAGACTGCAAGCTGCCTCCCAAACAGAAAGAAGAAGCCAATGCAAATCTTACTGAAGCCTTATTGGCAGTGGTAACAGAGGTACACGCAACCACAAATAAAGTAGATTGGATAATTGACTCAGGAGCTACAAGACATATATGCAATCAAGAATCTCTGTTCAAGACGATTGATAACTCAGGATGTGAAAATGTCTTTCTTGGTGATGCAAGTGCTCTGAAGGTGACAGGTATTGGTGAGGTTGATTTGACTCTCTCCTCGGGTAGAACTTTAACTTTGACTAAGGTGTTGTTAGTTAAGAACATGCGTAGAAACCTGATATCTAGTGCTCTATTGATGTTGGCTGGTATAAAGCAGACAATAGATTCTGGAAAACTTGTTTTAACCAAGAACGGAACATGTAGGAAAAGCTTTCTGTAGTGGAAATTTATTTGTACTTGAAACGATAAAAGTGAATAAAGATGAGTCTCTTGATTATGTATCGTGTGTCTATTATTCTTGGCATGAAAGACTAGGACATGTAAACTCAAAGTCCACAAAACGACTAAAGGAAATGAATCTTATCTCGCTCAAGTCTGAGTCAAAATCATCAAAATGTGAAATCTGCGTTGAAGCTAAACACTTCAGGAAGTCTTTTAACAAAGCTGTATATAGATCTACATCTCTATTGGAATTGATTCACACTGATATTGCTGACTTTAGAGGTACACCTAGTAAAGGAGGGAAGAATTGTTACATAACATTTATTGATGATTTTTCTAGATATGCTCGTGTGTATCTGTTAAAATCAAAGGATGAAGCATTTGATGTGTTTGTTCAATATAAGACAGAGGTGGAAAAACAACTTGACAGAAGGATAAAGAGGATTCATTTAGACAGAGGAGGTGAATACTGCAGTGACAGGTTCAATTCCTTTTGCATAACTGAGGGTATAATTCATGAGATTTCTGCACCTTACACTCCTCACCAGAATGGTATAGCTGAGTGAAAAAATAGAGCACTTAAGGATATGATGAATTGTCTGATTCTAAGTTCAGGGGTTAGTGACTCACTGTGGGGGGAAGCTATACTCTCTGCTTGTTTTATCTTGAATAGGATACCTCATAAAGGTTGTGTCAAAACTCCATTTGAACTGTGGAAAGGTTATCCACCTAACCTTGACTACTTGAGAGTATGGGATTGTTTAGCTAAAGTAGGACTACCAAGTTTCAAGAAACAGAATCTAGGATCAAAAACTGTATACTCAATACTCATAGGTTACGCCTACAATAGTGCAACATACAGGTGTTTAACATTCAATCCTGAGTCCAAGTCATATGGTAACGTGATAGAATCCAGAGATGTGATGTTCTTTGAGAACATATTTCCTTTTAAGTCTAACAATGTTTCCTATGATGAAAATATTGTATCTGACAAAAGAATCATAGAACATTGTGATGCAGATCAGAGGAAAAGCAAGAGGATAAGAAAACAAAAGGACTTTGGATCCGACTTCATCACGAGCTACATAGTGGAACACGATGAACTCAGTGAAGAATTTGTATTCACATTTCTCATAGAAGAGGATCCCATCTCTTACTCTGCAGCCATGAAAACAATTGATGTAATGTTCTGGAAAGAAGCTATCAACAATGAATACGAATCCATAATGGCAAATAACACATGGGATCTTGTAGATCTACCAAAAGGGTGCAGAGCAATAAACTGCAAATCGATCTTGAAAAGAAAACTGAAACCAGACGGATCAATTGATAGGTTCAAGGCCAGATTAGTGGCTCAGGGATTTGCTCAAAAACATGGTGTGGATTACTTTGACACATACTCACATGTAACTAAAATTGCCTCTATTAGACTGTTGATTGCAGTGGCTTCCTCACACAAGCTCGTGGTGCATCAAATGGACGTCAAAACAACATTTCTGAATGGAGACATACATGAGGAGATATACATGAATCAACCTGAGGGTTTCTTGGTAGAAGGACAGGAAACTAAGGTATGCAAATTAAGAAAATCATTATATGGGCTTAAATAAGCACCTAAGCAGTGGTTTGAGAAACTTAGTATTACCCTAGTAAAAAATGGCTTCACACTGAACTCAGGAGATACATGTTTGTTTAATAAAGTAATGGAACATGGCTATGTTATCATATGTTTATATGTAGACGATATGTTAATTCTAGGTACTTCTCTGTCTCTAGTTAATGAAACTAAGCTCTTCTTAAGTAGTAAGTTCTCCATGAAAGATATGAACGAAGTGCATGTGATCTTGGGAATCAAGGTACAGAAAACCCATGAGGGATTTTCATTGAACCAGTTACACTATATAGAAAAGTTGCTGAAGAAGTTTGATGTCTGGAATGAACCCTCTGCTAGAACCCCATATGACTCATCACTTCATTTGTGTAAAAACCGAGGAGACAGTGTAAAACAAGAAGAATACGCTAAGATTCTAGGCAGCGTTATGTACCTAATGAACTGCTCTAGGCTAGACATAGCATATGCAGTAAGTAGACTAAGTAGATATACCCATAGTCCAAGTAACCTTCATTGGAAGGCAATGATTAGATTGCTGAGGTATCTAAAAGGGACCATGAACTGGTCATTGAACTATGGAGAATCATCGTGTGTACTGGAAGGCTTTTGCGATGCTAATTGGGTCACATATAATGATGAAATAAAGTATACTAGTGGGTTTGTGTTCACATTATCAGGTGGACCAGTCTCTTGGAAGTCCACTAAGCAGACTTGTATAGCTAGATCAACTATGGAAGCTGAGTTGATTGCACTAGAACTAGCAGGACAAGAAGCCGAGTGGCTAAGAAATGTTCTGATGGATCTGCCAATCTTTGGTGGAGTGTGCTTCTCTGTGTCTTTGAGATGTGACTCTCAAGCAGCACTAGCAGTGGCTGCGAACAGACTATATAACGGAAAGAAGAAGCATATAAGACTGAGACATAAAGTGATAAGAGGGCTGCTCGAAGCTGGAGTCTTATCACTGGAATATGTCTCTTTCCGAGCGTCATATTGAAGCTTTTCTGACTCGTCAAGTGAGATGCCACCACTTTTCTCATCTTCTTCCATTGCTCTCCTTGTGGTTCCACCGCAATGGTTAAGTAGCCTCGGCTGCAGTACTCTGTGCCCATTGTAAGTGGCCTAGTGGCGAAAATGGCGTCTTGCTTCTTCAAAATCTCTCGAGCAAGTCTTGGGGACGTCACACAGATCACATGAATATTTGCGAGGCGGATACATGCAATGTCGGTATCGAGTTCATTCGTGAAAGAATGTATCCACCGAAACAACGGTTTGTTGATCGTCCTTAGTATGTCCGGTAGGTTTCCGATTAGAGTCCAAGGTTTTTGTCCGGGAGGGAGAGGAAGATTTATTGTGTAGGAAGTCACTAACACGGTTTTCTTCGTCTTCTTATGCTTCATAGTTAATGCAAGAAGGAGACTACAGAGAATAAATGCTAGCAGTGGGATTGAGTACTCGAGCATTGTTGTTAGGGGAAATTATAGGATAGTTTGAAGAAGATATAAATTGTTTCTCTAAAAGTAAATGAGGACAAGCCTATTTATAGCCACGATTCATGAAACGAAAAATGAAACAATGATTGTGTGATCTGTAGAACATATATATGAATCTGTAGAACATATATATGAACATATATATAATGTTGGAAGAATCTTTTTGCAAGGAGTCCTCTTTTTTCAACAGCTCATATTTAAAGCAAACTTTTCTGTATGTAGCTTTGCTAGTTATCAATTATTATCTTTTCTCAATTAATAGTTAATTAATTTTTAAAAGATTACATATATAATAAGGATAACCATTCATTAATTTATTAAGAATTAACTAAAATGAGCAGTATGTATATATTTATTGTAATCAAAGTTTTGACAAATAATATATTTATCCATTTATGAAAACAATGTGAAGATAAGACTTATTACAATGCAATCAAAATTTTGAAAAATTTATATTCATCCACTTATGAAAAACAATGTCAAGATAAGACTACTTACAATGCAATCAAAGTTTTGACAAATGTTATATTTATTTATTTATGAAAAAATATCAAGATAAGACTATTTAGACCACCTCCAATGTTAACAACCCTTTTAAGGGTTCTTAGTATTTTTTAAATAAAAATAAATACAATTTACAAGTTAAGAACTATTAGTTATGATTTAAATTTTTTGCTCCTCCAATGCTAGAACCCCATTGGAGTTCTTAAAGAAAACAAAAAAAAAAACTCATCTTATTAAAAAAAAGACTCATCTAAGTATATGAGGACACCATCTAACACACAAAAGCTGGAGAATGAGCTACCATACAAAGCAAAAGTTGGATATTATTCATGTAACTGCTTATGTACCTTTGAAAACTCAAAATGTCACAGAGGAAGATCAAAAAATGACTACGGAAGAAAACCAAAAGTATACTAAGATAAATTAGTGTACCCGCATGAGAAATGTGTTCTCCAAAACCAGCAGGATTGATCTGAATGTTTGAAACACTTGTGTGAAATCACTGAAAAGGTAAAAGAGTTTTGAAACCTTTTGAGAATTTAAACCTTTTGTGAAATCATTGAAAAGGTAAAAGAGTTTTGAAATGTATTCTTAGACTCAGTTATGCCAAAAGTTTAAACCTTTTGAGAATTTCAGTTGTTTAAGATTTAATGTATGCATGATGTGAAGGTTAAGTTGATGGGAAAAGATGTAAAAGCTAAATTCTTGACCTTTTAAACTGAGTCATTACAGTCAAAAGTAGTTTCTTCAAATGTGAACTTTGGCTTATTAACTAGGACTCCAAGTTACTGATCATGCATCATCAGAGATTGATAATTGTAAACCAAGTCGTTGAAACACATCAGCTAAGAGACAAAGACCTATCATTCTGATAGAGTCCCTAGTCTCTCTCTAAGCCATAAGGCTTCACCACTAATTGACCAAAGACACCTAATCTATTTACTTAACACTCTACTTATACTAATGCTTATCACATTCCCACATCCATTACTTCACTATAGAGTATTGAAAATTAAAAGGGATCTTTAAATCCAATAACTTATTTTGAAACACAAATAGGAAGAAGAAGAACTAACCCAATGGTGAGGCGTTTCTTAGGATCTCTAGTGGAATAGCCTTTGAAGTAGAAGAATCTGCTAACGTTGTAAAGCAAACCAAGGCCTGTACAGATACAAGGATGTTTCATTCCACCAAGGATGATATTTTACAAAGTATCCCATTGTCTCCATTGTTTTCTCTCTCTGAACCATCTTCTCTCTTCTCAATTTCTTCTTCTCTATACCTCAACCATGGAATCTGGCAACAGTAGTAGCATGCACTCCTCAAGTGGTTGTGGAGGTGAAGGTGATCAAGAAGAGTATAACTCACGCGCCGATCAGTCAATCTCTGCTTTGTTTAGCCACCACAACAACAACACAACCACCGTCTCTTCCAACATCGCTACCTCAACACAGCTTGAGTCATTCATAGCTAACTACTTCAACACCTCTTGGTCTAATGATAATCCTCTCTGGTCAACTACAAAGCCTCTCGATGACTCTAGACCAGTACCACCACCGATTTCTTCAGAACCAGGTTTCATGACAACAACAACAACAACAACAACATCAACCCCCTTCCACAAACAGTTTCAAACACAACTAGTCCCATTTGTTTTGTCCCAACCGAGAAGAAAAACGGTCTTTCAACAACACGGAATCCAAAGAAGAGATCTAGAGTCTCGAAACGAGCGCCGACAATAGCTTTAACAACCGACACATCCAATTTCAGAGCCATAGTTCAAGAGTTTATCGGTAATCCTTCAACTCCTTTCACTGGCTTATCATCATCATCTTCATGTTTTCCTAGATCAAGGTTTGATCTCTTTGGTTCTTCATCATCATCACGACCTTTGAAACCCTTTCCTCACAAACTCATCTCTCCATCAACACTGAATCATCATCATTACCTTCCTCCTTATTCAGAATATCATCATCAGAATCTCCTCATCATGAACATGCAAAACATCACAAACCCTTTTCCCAATAACCAATCTCCTAACAACCCTTTAACTGGAACTTGAACGCAATTGAAGAGCAAAACATCTTTGTTTTCTGATTCTATTGCATATAACGTTGGATAAGGAACTTTGTACCTGCAAATGAAACTCACTTTATGATCAAATCAACAATATATCATATTCCCAAATTCAATATCAATTTTATATCAAATTCGATTTCCGGAACAGAGTTTTTGGATTCGGAGTATTATTTGTTTTTTAGAAGCAGAGAGACAACTTTAAATTTGGAATAGAAGGATGTAGAAGAACCTCTTGCAAGCTTTGCCGACTTAGAACCCAACGACGATGACGACATATTCGTATTCTTTTGGAAGAAATTCGACGATCCCCATTGATGTGACTTTGTTTGCTGATGAAGAAACCAAGATCTCGTAGAAAACACTGACCAGAAAAACGACCAGAATAAGAACCCGAGATGAGAGAGAAAAAGAGAGAAACGATGAAGATAAGAACCGTTATTAAAGCTCTATAATAAGAACCGTTTCAAAACCTAATTAACTTTATTTATTTATTTTTATTTATTAATTCTAAAAAACCATTAAAGAATTTATCTTAGAATCCCTAATGGACATGGGCTTACCATGAACTTTTGAACAATTTTACCCATCAGCTTAACTAAGAAAATGAGATATTAAATATCATGTTGAATATGACATTGACTAAATCATGTTGAAAAGATTCAACATTTTGGATTAAGATAAAAGTAAGATAATTATATAGCTATGGCATATTTTAATTGGACGAAAAATAATTATAAAATTATATACATATAATGATATATGTGTTATATAATTACATGAGACAAAGTGAAGTAGAATGTTAACATAATAAAATAATAAAATTGGGTGTTGAATAGAAAATCCAAAAATAAACAGTGAGATCACACATGGATCTGCTGGAAGTTGTGAAAATTAAGAAATGCCCTGAATCAATATTTAAGTAAAGACAGACGTCAACAATCACACATGTTGTTACCCGCACAATGCTTGACGCTAAAGAATGGATAAAGAAATTAAATATCAAAAAAAAAAAAATAGGAAATTAAATTTTTCAAAAAAGCAGGAAATTGAAATTATACATATATATATAAACAACAGGAAATTAAGAAACCACCGAAGGAAAGGTCAGTTGAAACCATAGTAGGAAAAGTCACCTGTCACGCTGATGCATTATTGAGAGTATGTAGATTTGCAGGCTATAGAGATTGAAGCATAGCCCTTTATTATGTTCTATACAACGTATTCGGATTTACAGAGAGTCATTAGAATATAGATAATGACATAATTAGCCTTTACATATTAATATTCTACACGTTCCCTTAAGATCAAGGGAGTTTTCTTACACCAATCTTGTTCACCAGGTTTTGATAAAACCTTGGTGATTGTGTTTGCAAGTTGATCTTTGGTCGAGACGTATGAGATACAGCTTCGGACTGAATATTCCCACGCACGAAGTGATAATCCAGCGTTATGTGTTTCATCCTTGAATGGAAAACATGATTAGCACATAAATATGTGGTACCAACATTATCACAATAAATTACTGGATTTGTAGGAAGAGTGATGTGGAGATCGGTGAGTAATGAGCATATCTAGTATAACTTGGCTGTTGTGTTGGCTACAACTCTATACTTAGTTTCGGTGGATGAACGAGAGACACTTTTCTGTTTCTTTGAGGACCAAGAGATAGGTGTTGTGCCCATGTACATCACATCTGCTTGCGTTGAAACAAAATATGATGGATCACCATATGCGTGTAGTGATAATGGAGATTCGGAACTGATGAAGACACCATGAGAAGAGGTACCAGCGAGGTAACGAAGCAAACGTTCACCGCTTGCAAATGTGCATCTGTGGGTCGATGCATGAATTGTGCTGACTTGTTTACTACAAATGCGATGTCTGGCCGTGTAAGAGAAATAAATTAAAGGCTGCCAACTGTTGTTCTATAGAGCTTCAAATCAGACACAGACGTGCCGGTGTGAAGTGTGAGCTTTGGTGTTGGAGACATTGGAGAACTGACCGACTTAGCATCATGCATCTTTGTTTTGAGGAGGAGATCTTGGATGTATTTTCGTTGCAATAAGTGAAGGCCACAATATGTTCTGGTTGCTTCAATTCCCAGAGAATAACTTAGTCCACCAAGATCCTTTATTGAAAAAACCTGGCCGAAAGATCCTTTACCACTTGTTCCAGCAAAGTATTATCATTACCAATGATGACAATATCATCAAGCATATAAAGCATTGCACCACCATGATTATATACGAACAATGAAGTATCTTCAAGGTATGATACGATAAGAACCATTATGACTATTGCTGTTCAAAATAGATGGAAACTTTATCAAATGGATGTAAAGTCTGCATTCCTAAATGGCGAGTTAGAGGAGGAGGTCTACATAGAACAACCTCCCAGATTTATAGAAGAAGGATGCGAAGATAAAGTTCTTAAACTCCACAACGCACTCTACGGCTTAAAACAGGCGCCTAGAGCATGGTATTGTCGGATTGATGGATACTTCATCGAATATGGATTCAAACGAAGCATCAACGACGCAACACTCTATGTAAAGAGAGGTACAAACGAAATCTTGGTGGTTAGCTTGTATGTCGATGACATTATAATCACAGGAAGCAAC
>JAKUCM010005166.1:0-20202 GCA_023374145.1 Lepidium sativum
ATGGGTGACCTCCCGGGAAGTCCTCGTGTTGCACCCCTCTTTTTATTTTCTTCCTTTTTATTTTTTTGCAAGAGTCGTAACTCTTAGACCGCAGAGAACTACGTGTCCGTCAACA
Source organism: Lepidium sativum (assembly GCA_023374145.1). Taxonomy (NCBI): domain Eukaryota; kingdom Viridiplantae; phylum Streptophyta; class Magnoliopsida; order Brassicales; family Brassicaceae; genus Lepidium; species Lepidium sativum. The sequence continues at coordinate 116 of JAKUCM010005166.1, forward strand.
CCAATTCGGAAAGCCCCGTGAGAGAACCACGACATGGCAATGTAACGAAGTACCATTGGCAAATTCTCGACCTCAGATTTTCAGTTCTGGTGCCTCTTTCGGCTATTTTTGTGATCCGCACCGAAACTCGATAACAAAAAACTGTTTTTAGTCGTCGTTTCGATGTATTCGGATATGCGTTCTTCGACCCACCCACCGTCGGCCGAACCACGGAGTGGGACCCACATTAAAAAGCGACTCTTGACGACCGTCGGAAAGGATATATCCGGTGGCACCTCATGCACTAACGGGTGCGATCATACCAGCACTAATGCACCGGATCCCATCAGAGCTCCGCAGTTAAGCGTGCTTGGGCGAGAGTAGTACTAGGATTGGTGACCTCCCGGGAAGTCCTCGTGTTGCACCCCTCTTTTTATTTTCTTCCTTTTTATTTTTTTGCAAGAGTCGTAACTCTTAGACCGCAGAGAACTACGTGTCCGTCAACACCAATTCGGAAAGCCCCGTGAGAGAACCACGACGTGGCAATGTAACGAAGTACCATTGGCAAATTCTCGACCTCAGATTTTGAGTTCTGGTGCCTCTTTCGGCTATTTTTGTGATCCGCACCGAAACTCGATAACAAAAAACTGTTTTTTGGTCGTCGTTTCGATGTATTCGGATATGCGTTCTTCGACCCACCCACCGTCGGCCGAACCACGGAGTGGGACCCACATTAAAAAGCGACTCTTGACGACCGTCGGAAAGGATATATCCGGTGGCACCTCATGCACTAACGGGTGCGATCATACCAGCACTAATGCACCGGATCCCATCAGAGCTCCGCAGTTAAGCGTGCTTGGGCGAGAGTAGTACTAGGATTGGTGACCTCCCGGGAAGTCCTCGTGTTGCACCCCTCTTTTTATTTTCTTCCTTTTTATTTTTTTGCAAGAGTCGTAACTCTTAGACCGCAGAGAACTACGTGTCCGTCAACACCAATTCGGAAAGCCCCGTGAGAGAACCACGACGTGGCAATGTAACGAAGTACCATTGGCAAATTCTCGACCTCAGATTTTGAGTTCTGGTGCCTCTTTCGGCTATTTTTGTGATCCGCACCGAAACTCGATAACAAAAAACTGTTTTTAGTCGTCGTTTCGATGTATTCGGATATGCGTTCTTCGACCCACCCACCGTCGGCCGAACCACGGAGTGGGACCCACATTAAAAAGCGACTCTTGACGACCGTCGGAAAGGATATATCCGGTGGCACCTCATGCACTAACGGGTGCGATCATACCAGCACTAATGCACCGGATCCCATCAGAACTCCGCAGTTAAGCGTGCTTGGGCGAGAGTAGTACTAGGATGGGTGACCTCCCGGGAAGTCCTCGTGTTGCACCCCTCTTTTTATTTTCTTCCGTTTTATTTTTTTGCAAGAGTCGTAACTCTTAGACCGCAGAGAACTACGTGTCCGTCAACACCAATTCGGAAAGCCCCGTGAGAGAACCACGACGTGGCAATGTAACGAAGTACCATTGGCAAATTCTCGACCTCAGATTTTGAGTTCTGGTGCCTCTTTCGGCTATTTTTGTGATCCGCACCGAAACTCGATAACAAAAAACTGTTTTTTGGTCGTCGTTTCGATGTATTCGGATATGCGTTCTTCGACCCACCCACCGTCGGCCGAACCACGGAGTGGGACCCACATTAAAAAGCGACTCTTGACGACCGTCGGAAAGGATATATCCGGTGGCACCTCATGCACTAACGGGTGCGATCATACCAGCACTAATGCACCGGATCCCATCAGAGCTCCGCAGTTAAGCGTGCTTGGGCGAGAGTAGTACTAGGATTGGTGACCTCCCGGGAAGTCCTCGTGTTGCACCCCTCTTTTTATTTTCTTCCTTTTTATTTTTTTGCAAGAGTCGTAACTCTTAGACCGCAGAGAACTACGTGTCCGTCAACACCAATTCGGAAAGCCCCGTGAGAGAACCACGACGTGGCAATGTAACGAAGTACCATTGGCAAATTCTCGACCTCAGATTTTGAGTTCTGGTGCCTCTTTCGGCTATTTTTGTGATCCGCACCGAAACTCGATAACAAAAAACTGTTTTTTGGTCGTCGTTTCGATGTATTCGGATATGCGTTCTTCGACCCACCCACCGTCGGCCGAACCACGGAGTGGGACCCACATTAAAAAGCGACTCTTGACGACCGTCGGAAAGGATATATCCGGTGGCACCTCATGCACTAACGGGTGCGATCATACCAGCACTAATGCACCGGATCCCATCAGAGCTCCGCAGTTAAGCGTGCTTGGGCGAGAGTAGTACTAGGATGGGTGACCTCCCGGGAAGTCCTCGTGTTGCACCCCTCTTTTTATTTTCTTCCTTTTTATTTTTTTGCAAGAGTCGTAACTCTTAGACCGCAGAGAACTACGTGTCCGTCAACACCAATTCGGAAAGCCCCGTGAGAGAACCACGACGTGGCAATGTAACGAAGTACCATTGGCAAATTCTCGACCTCAGATTTTGAGTTCTGGTGCCTCTTTCGGCTATTTTTGTGATCCGCACCGAAACTCGATAACAAAAAACTGTTTTTTAGTCGTCGTTTCGATGTATTCGGATATGCGTTCTTCGACCCACCCACCGTCGGCCGAACCACGGAGTGGGACCCACATTAAAAAGCGACTCTTGACGACCGTCGGAAAGGATATATCCGGTGGCACCTCATGCACTAACGGGTGCGATCATACCAGCACTAATGCACCGGATCCCATCAGAACTCCGCAGTTAAGCGTGCTTGGGCGAGAGTAGTACTAGGATGGGTGACCTCCCGGGAAGTCCTCGTGTTGCACCCCTCTTTTTATTTTCTTCCTTTTTATTTTTTTGCAAGAGTCGTAACTCTTAGACCGCAGAGAACTACGTGTCCGTCAACACCAATTCGGAAAGCCCCGTGAGAGAACCACGACGTGGCAATGTAACGAAGTACCATTGGCAAATTCTCGACCTCAGATTTTGAGTTCTGGTGCCTCTTTCGGCTATTTTTGTGATCCGCACCGAAACTCGATAACAAAAAACTGTTTTTTGGTCGTCGTTTCGATGTATTCGGATATGCGTTCTTCGACCCACCCACCGTCGGCCGAACCACGGAGTGGGACCCACATTAAAAAGCGACTCTTGACGACCGTCGGAAAGGATATATCCGGTGGCACCTCATGCACTAACGGGTGCGATCATACCAGCACTAATGCACCGGATCCCATCAGAGCTCCGCAGTTAAGCGTGCTTGGGCGAGAGTAGTACTAGGATGGGTGACCTCCCGGGAAGTCCTCGTGTTGCACCCCTCTTTTTATTTTCTTCCTTTTTATTTTTTTGCAAGAGTCGTAACTCTTAGACCGCAGAGAACTACGTGTCCGTCAACACCAATTCGGAAAGCCCCGTGAGAGAACCACGACGTGGCAATGTAACGAAGTACCATTGGCAAATTCTCGACCTCAGATTTTGAGTTCTGGTGCCTCTTTCGGCTATTTTTGTGATCCGCACCGAAACTCGATAACAAAAAACTGTTTTTTGGTCGTCGTTTCGATGTATTCGGATATGCGTTCTTCGACCCACCCACCGTCGGCCGAACCACGGAGTGGGACCCACATTAAAAAGCGACTCTTGACGACCGTCGGAAAGGATATATCCGGTGGCACCTCATGCACTAACGGGTGCGATCATACCAGCACTAATGCACCGGATCCCATCAGAGCTCCGCAGTTAAGCGTGCTTGGGCGAGAGTAGTACTAGGATTGGTGACCTCCCGGGAAGTCCTCGTGTTGCACCCCTCTTTTTATTTTCTTCCTTTTTATTTTTTTGCAAGAGTCGTAACTCTTAGACCGCAGAGAACTACGTGTCCGTCAACACCAATTCGGAAAGCCCCGTGAGAGAACCACGACGTGGCAATGTAACGAAGTACCATTGGCAAATTCTCGACCTCAGATTTTGAGTTCTGGTGCCTCTTTCGGCTATTTTTGTGATCCGCACCGAAACTCGATAACAAAAAACTGTTTTTAGTCGTCGTTTCGATGTATTCGGATATGCGTTCTTCGACCCACCCACCGTCGGCCGAACCACGGAGTGGGACCCACATTAAAAAGCGACTCTTGACGACCGTCGGAAAGGATATATCCGGTGGCACCTCATGCACTAACGGGTGCGATCATACCAGCACTAATGCACCGGATCCCATCAGAACTCCGCAGTTAAGCGTGCTTGGGCGAGAGTAGTACTAGGATGGGTGACCTCCCGGGAAGTCCTCGTGTTGCACCCCTCTTTTTATTTTCTTCCGTTTTATTTTTTTGCAAGAGTCGTAACTCTTAGACCGCAGAGAACTACGTGTCCGTCAACACCAATTCGGAAAGCCCCGTGAGAGAACCACGACGTGGCAATGTAACGAAGTACCATTGGCAAATTCTCGACCTCAGATTTTGAGTTCTGGTGCCTCTTTCGGCTATTTTTGTGATCCGCACCGAAACTCGATAACAAAAAACTGTTTTTAGTCGTCGTTTCGATGTATTCGGATATGCGTTCTTCGACCCACCCACCGTCGGCCGAACCACGGAGTGGGACCCACATTAAAAAGCGACTCTTGACCCGTCGGAAAGGATATATCCGGTGGCACCTCATGCACTAACGGGTGCGATCATACCAGCACTAATGCACCGGATCCCATCAGAACTCCGCAGTTAAGCGTGCTTGGGCGAGAGTAGTACTAGGATGGGTGACCTCCCGGGAAGTCCTCGTGTTGCACCCCTCTTTTTATTTTCTTCCGTTTTATTTTTTTTGCAAGAGTCGTAACTCTTAGACCGCAGAGAACTACGTGTCCGTCAACACCAATTCGGAAAGCCCCGTGAGAGAACCACGACGTGGCAATGTAACGAAGTACCATTGGCAAATTCTCGACCTCAGATTTTGAGTTCTGGTGCCTCTTTCGGCTATTTTTGTGATCCGCACCGAAACTCGATAACAAAAAACTGTTTTTTGGTCGTCGTTTCGATGTATTCGGATATGCGTTCTTCGACCCACCCACCGTCGGCCGAACCACGGAGTGGGACCCACATTAAAAAGCGACTCTTGACGACCGTCGGAAAGGATATATCCGGTGGCACCTCATGCACTAACGGGTGCGATCATACCAGCACTAATGCACCGGATCCCATCAGAGCTCCGCAGTTAAGCGTGCTTGGGCGAGAGTAGTACTAGGATGGGTGACCTCCCGGGAAGTCCTCGTGTTGCACCCCTCTTTTTATTTTCTTCCTTTTTATTTTTTTGCAAGAGTCGTAACTCTTAGACCGCAGAGAACTACGTGTCCGTCAACACCAATTCGGAAAGCCCCGTGAGAGAACCACGACGTGGCAATGTAACGAAGTACCATTGGCAAATTCTCGACCTCAGATTTTGAGTTCTGGTGCCTCTTTCGGCTATTTTTGTGATCCGCACCGAAACTCGATAACAAAAAACTGTTTTTTGGTCGTCGTTTCGATGTATTCGGATATGCGTTCTTCGACCCACCCACCGTCGGCCGAACCACGGAGTGGGACCCACATTAAAAAGCGACTCTTGACGACCGTCGGAAAGGATATATCCGGTGGCACCTCATGCACTAACGGGTGCGATCATACCAGCACTAATGCACCGGATCCCATCAGAGCTCCGCAGTTAAGCGTGCTTGGGCGAGAGTAGTACTAGGATTGGTGACCTCCCGGGAAGTCCTCGTGTTGCACCCCTCTTTTTATTTTCTTCCTTTTTATTTTTTTGCAAGAGTCGTAACTCTTAGACCGCAGAGAACTACGTGTCCGTCAACACCAATTCGGAAAGCCCCGTGAGAGAACCACGACGTGGCAATGTAACGAAGTACCATTGGCAAATTCTCGACCTCAGATTTTGAGTTCTGGTGCCTCTTTCGGCTATTTTTGTGATCCGCACCGAAACTCGATAACAAAAAAACTGTTTTTAGTCGTCGTTTCGATGTATTCGGATATGCGTTCTTCGACCCACCCACCGTCGGCCGAACCACGGAGTGGGACCCACATTAAAAAGCGACTCTTGACGACCGTCGGAAAGGATATATCCGGTGGCACCTCATGCACTAACGGGTGCGATCATACCAGCACTAATGCACCGGATCCCATCAGAACTCCGCAGTTAAGCGTGCTTGGGCGAGAGTAGTACTAGGATGGGTGACCTCCCGGGAAGTCCTCGTGTTGCACCCCTCTTTTTATTTTCTTCCGTTTTATTTTTTTTGCAAGAGTCGTAACTCTTAGACCGCAGAGAACTACGTGTCCGTCAACACCAATTCGGAAAGCCCCGTGAGAGAACCACGACGTGGCAATGTAACGAAGTACCATTGGCAAATTCTCGACCTCAGATTTTGAGTTCTGGTGCCTCTTTCGGCTATTTTTGTGATCCGCACCGAAACTCGATAACAAAAAACTGTTTTTAGTCGTCGTTTCGATGTATTCGGATATGCGTTCTTCGACCCACCCACCGTCGGCCGAACCACGGAGTGGGACCCACATTAAAAAGCGACTCTTGACGACCGTCGGAAAGGATATATCCGGTGGCACCTCATGCACTAACGGGTGCGATCATACCAGCACTAATGCACCGGATCCCATCAGAACTCCGCAGTTAAGCGTGCTTGGGCGAGAGTAGTACTAGGATGGGTGACCTCCCGGGAAGTCCTCGTGTTGCACCCCTCTTTTTATTTTCTTCCGTTTTATTTTTTTGCAAGAGTCGTAACTCTTAGACCGCAGAGAACTACGTGTCCGTCAACACCAATTCGGAAAGCCCCGTGAGAGAACCACGACGTGGCAATGTAACGAAGTACCATTGGCAAATTCTCGACCTCAGATTTTGAGTTCTGGTGCCTCTTTCGGCTATTTTTGTGATCCGCACCGAAACTCGATAACAAAAAACTGTTTTTAGTCGTCGTTTCGATGTATTCGGATATGCGTTCTTCGACCCACCCACCGTCGGCCGAACCACGGAGTGGGACCCACATTAAAAAGCGACTCTTGACGACCGTCGGAAAGGATATATCCGGTGGCACCTCATGCACTAACGGGTGCGATCATACCAGCACTAATGCACCGGATCCCATCAGAACTCCGCAGTTAAGCGTGCTTGGGCGAGAGTAGTACTAGGATGGGTGACCTCCCGGGAAGTCCTCGTGTTGCACCCCTCTTTTTATTTTCTTCCGTTTTATTTTTTTGCAAGAGTCGTAACTCTTAGACCGCAGAGAACTACGTGTCCGTCAACACCAATTCGGAAAGCCCCGTGAGAGAACCACGACGTGGCAATGTAACGAAGTACCATTGGCAAATTCTCGACCTCAGATTTTGAGTTCTGGTGCCTCTTTCGGCTATTTTTGTGATCCGCACCGAAACTCGATAACAAAAAACTGTTTTTTGGTCGTCGTTTCGATGTATTCGGATATGCGTTCTTCGACCCACCCACCGTCGGCCGAACCACGGAGTGGGACCCACATTAAAAAGCGACTCTTGACGACCGTCGGAAAGGATATATCCGGTGGCACCTCATGCACTAACGGGTGCGATCATACCAGCACTAATGCACCGGATCCCATCAGAGCTCCGCAGTTAAGCGTGCTTGGGCGAGAGTAGTACTAGGATTGGTGACCTCCCGGGAAGTCCTCGTGTTGCACCCCTCTTTTTATTTTCTTCCTTTTTATTTTTTTGCAAGAGTCGTAACTCTTAGACCGCAGAGAACTACGTGTCCGTCAACACCAATTCGGAAAGCCCCGTGAGAGAACCACGACGTGGCAATGTAACGAAGTACCATTGGCAAATTCTCGACCTCAGATTTTGAGTTCTGGTGCCTCTTTCGGCTATTTTTGTGATCCGCACCGAAACTCGATAACAAAAAACTGTTTTTTGGTCGTCGTTTCGATGTATTCGGATATGCGTTCTTCGACCCACCCACCGTCGGCCGAACCACGGAGTGGGACCCACATTAAAAAGCGACTCTTGACGACCGTCGGAAAGGATATATCCGGTGGCACCTCATGCACTAACGGGTGCGATCATACCAGCACTAATGCACCGGATCCCATCAGAGCTCCGCAGTTAAGCGTGCTTGGGCGAGAGTAGTACTAGGATGGGTGACCTCCCGGGAAGTCCTCGTGTTGCACCCCTCTTTTTATTTTCTTCCTTTTTATTTTTTTTGCAAGAGTCGTAACTCTTAGACCGCAGAGAACTACGTGTCCGTCAACACCAATTCGGAAAGCCCCGTGAGAGAACCACGACGTGGCAATGTAACGAAGTACCATTGGCAAATTCTCGACCTCAGATTTTGAGTTCTGGTGCCTCTTTCGGCTATTTTTGTGATCCGCACCGAAACTCGATAACAAAAAACTGTTTTTTAGTCGTCGTTTCGATGTATTCGGATATGCGTTCTTCGACCCACCCACCGTCGGCCGAACCACGGAGTGGGACCCACATTAAAAAGCGACTCTTGACGACCGTCGGAAAGGATATATCCGGTGGCACCTCATGCACTAACGGGTGCGATCATACCAGCACTAATGCACCGGATCCCATCAGAACTCCGCAGTTAAGCGTGCTTGGGCGAGAGTAGTACTAGGATGGGTGACCTCCCGGGAAGTCCTCGTGTTGCACCCCTCTTTTTATTTTCTTCCTTTTTATTTTTTTGCAAGAGTCGTAACTCTTAGACCGCAGAGAACTACGTGTCCGTCAACACCAATTCGGAAAGCCCCGTGAGAGAACCACGACGTGGCAATGTAACGAAGTACCATTGGCAAATTCTCGACCTCAGATTTTGAGTTCTGGTGCCTCTTTCGGCTATTTTTGTGATCCGCACCGAAACTCGATAACAAAAAAACTGTTTTTTGGTCGTCGTTTCGATGTATTCGGATATGCGTTCTTCGACCCACCCACCGTCGGCCGAACCACGGAGTGGGACCCACATTAAAAAGCGACTCTTGACGACCGTCGGAAAGGATATATCCGGTGGCACCTCATGCACTAACGGGTGCGATCATACCAGCACTAATGCACCGGATCCCATCAGAGCTCCGCAGTTAAGCGTGCTTGGGCGAGAGTAGTACTAGGATGGGTGACCTCCCGGGAAGTCCTCGTGTTGCACCCCTCTTTTTATTTTCTTCCTTTTTATTTTTTTGCAAGAGTCGTAACTCTTAGACCGCAGAGAACTACGTGTCCGTCAACACCAATTCGGAAAGCCCCGTGAGAGAACCACGACGTGGCAATGTAACGAAGTACCATTGGCAAATTCTCGACCTCAAGATTTTGAGTTCTGGTGCCTCTTTCGGCTATTTTTGTGATCCGCACCGAAACTCGATAACAAAAAACTGTTTTTTGGTCGTCGTTTCGATGTATTCGGATATGCGTTCTTCGACCCACCCACCGTCGGCCGAACCACGGAGTGGGACCCACATTAAAAAGCGACTCTTGACGACCGTCGGAAAGGATATATCCGGTGGCACCTCATGCACTAACGGGTGCGATCATACCAGCACTAATGCACCGGATCCCATCAGAGCTCCGCAGTTAAGCGTGCTTGGGCGAGAGTAGTACTAGGATTGGTGACCTCCCGGGAAGTCCTCGTGTTGCACCCCTCTTTTTATTTTCTTCCTTTTTATTTTTTTGCAAGAGTCGTAACTCTTAGACCGCAGAGAACTACGTGTCCGTCAACACCAATTCGGAAAGCCCCGTGAGAGAACCACGACGTGGCAATGTAACGAAGTACCATTGGCAAATTCTCGACCTCAGATTTTGAGTTCTGGTGCCTCTTTCGGCTATTTTTGTGATCCGCACCGAAACTCGATAACAAAAAACTGTTTTTAGTCGTCGTTTCGATGTATTCGGATATGCGTTCTTCGACCCACCCACCGTCGGCCGAACCACGGAGTGGGACCCACATTAAAAAGCGACTCTTGACGACCGTCGGAAAGGATATATCCGGTGGCACCTCATGCACTAACGGGTGCGATCATACCAGCACTAATGCACCGGATCCCATCAGAACTCCGCAGTTAAGCGTGCTTGGGCGAGAGTAGTACTAGGATGGGTGACCTCCCGGGAAGTCCTCGTGTTGCACCCCTCTTTTTATTTTCTTCCGTTTTATTTTTTTGCAAGAGTCGTAACTCTTAGACCGCAGAGAACTACGTGTCCGTCAACACCAATTCGGAAAGCCCCGTGAGAGAACCACGACGTGGCAATGTAACGAAGTACCATTGGCAAATTCTCGACCTCAGATTTTGAGTTCTGGTGCCTCTTTCGGCTATTTTTGTGATCCGCACCGAAACTCGATAACAAAAAACTGTTTTTTAGTCGTCGTTATTCGGATATGCGTTCTTCGACCCACCCACCGTCGGCCGAACCACGGAGTGGGACCCACATTAAAAAGCGACTCTTGACGACCGTCGGAAAGGATATATCCGGTGGCACCTCATGCACTAACGGGTGCGATCATACCAGCACTAATGCACCGGATCCCATCAGAACTCCGCAGTTAAGCGTGCTTGGGCGAGAGTAGTACTAGGATGGGTGACCTCCCGGGAAGTCCTCGTGTTGCACCCCTCTTTTTATTTTCTTCCTTTTTATTTTTTTTGCAAGAGTCGTAACTCTTAGACCGCAGAGAACTACGTGTCCGTCAACACCAATTCGGAAAGCCCCGTGAGAGAACCACGACATGTCAATGTAACGAAGTACCATTGGCAAATTCTCGACCTCAGATTTTGAGTTCTGGTGCCTCTTTCGGCTATTTTTGTGATCCGCACCGAAACTCGATAACAAAAAACTGTTTTTTAGTCGTCGTTTCGATGTATTCGGATATGCGTTCTTCGACCCACCCACCGTCGGCCGAACCACGGAGTGGGACCCACATTAAAAAGCGACTCTTGACGACCGTCGGAAAGGATATATCCGGTGGCACCTCATGCACTAACGGGTGCGATCATACCAGCACTAATGCACCGGATCCCATCAGAACTCCGCAGTTAAGCGTGCTTGGGCGAGAGTAGTACTAGGATGGGTGACCTCCCGGGAAGTCCTCGTGTTGCACCCCTCTTTTTATTTTCTTCCTTTTTATTTTTTTGCAAGAGTCGTAACTCTTAGACCGCAGAGAACTACGTGTCCGTCAACACCAATTCGGAAAGCCCCGTGAGAGAACCACGACGTGGCAATGTAACGAAGTACCATTGGCAAATTCTCGACCTCAGATTTTGAGTTCTGGTGCCTCTTTCGGCTATTTTTGTGATCCGCACCGAAACTCGATAACAAAAAACTGTTTTTTAGTCGTCGTTTCGATGTATTCGGATATGCGTTCTTCGACCCACCCACCGTCGGCCGAACCACGGAGTGGGACCCACATTAAAAAGCGACTCTTGACGACCGTCGGAAAGGATATATCCGGTGGCACCTCATGCACTAACGGGTGCGATCATACCAGCACTAATGCACCGGATCCCATCAGAACTCCGCAGTTAAGCGTGCTTGGGCGAGAGTAGTACTAGGATGGGTGACCTCCCGGGAAGTCCTCGTGTTGCACCCCTCTTTTTATTTTCTTCCTTTTTATTTTTTTGCAAGAGTCGTAACTCTTAGACCGCAGAGAACTACGTGTCCGTCAACACCAATTCGGAAAGCCCCGTGAGAGAACCACGACGTGGCAATGTAACGAAGTACCATTGGCAAATTCTCGACCTCAGATTTTGAGTTCTGGTGCCTCTTTCGGCTATTTTTTGTGATCCGCACCGAAACTCGATAACAAAAAACTGTTTTTTGGTCGTCGTTTCGATGTATTCGGATATGCGTTCTTCGACCCACCCACCGTCGGCCGAACCACGGAGTGGGACCCCACATTAAAAAGCGACTCTTGACGACCGTCGGAAAGGATATATCCGGTGGCACCTCATGCACTAACGGGTGCGATCATACCAGCACTAATGCACCGGATCCCATCAGAGCTCCGCAGTTAAGCGTGCTTGGGCGAGAGTAGTACTAGGATGGGTGACCTCCCGGGAAGTCCTCGTGTTGCACCCCCTCTTTTTATTTTCTTCCTTTTTATTTTTTTGCAAGAGTCGTAACTCTTAGACCGCAGAGAACTACGTGTCCGTCAACACCAATTCGGAAAGCCCCGTGAGAGAACCACGACGTGGGCAATGTAACGAAGTACCATTGGCAAATTCTCGACCTCAGATTTTGAGTTCTGGTGCCTCTTTCGGCTATTTTTGTGATCCGCACCGAAACTCGATAACAAAAAACTGTTTTTTGGTCGTCGTTTCGATGTATTCGGATATGCATTCTTCGACCCACCCACCGTCGGCCGAACCACGGAGTGGGACCCACATTAAAAAGCGACTCTTGACGACAGTCGGAAAGGATATATCCGGTGGCACCTCATGCACTAACGGGTGCGATCATACCAGCACTAATGCACCGGATCCCATCAGAACTCCGCAGTTAAGCGTGCTTGGGCGAGAGTAGTACTAGGATGGGTGACCTCCCGGGAAGTCCTCGTGTTGCACCCCTCTTTTTATTTTCTTCCTTTTTATTTTTTTGCAAGAGTCGTAACTCTTAGACCGCAGAGAACTACGTGTCCGTCAACACCAATTCGGAAAGCCCCGTGAGAGAACCACGACGTGGCAATGTAACGAAGTACCATTGGCAAATTCTCGACCTCAGATTTTGAGTTCTGGTGCCTCTTTCGGCTATTTTTGTGATCCGCACCGAAACTCGATAACAAAAAAACTGTTTTTTAGTCGTCGTTTCGATGTATTCGGATATGCGTTCTTCGACCCACCCACCGTCGGCCGAACCACGGAGTGGGACCCACATTAAAAAAGCGACTCTTGACGACCGTCGGAAAGGATATATCCGGTGGCACCTCATGCACTAACGGGTGCGATCATACCAGCACTAATGCACCGGATCCCATCAGAACTCCGCAGTTAAGCGTGCTTGGGCGAGAGTAGTACTAGGATGGGTGACCTCCCGGAAGTCCTCGTGTTGCACCCCCTCTTTTTATTTTCTTCCTTTTTATTTTTTTGCAAGAGTCGTAACTCTTAGACCGCAGAGAACTACGTGTCCGTCAACACCAATTCGGAAAGCCCCGTGAGAGAACCACGACGTGGCAATGTAACGAAGTACCATTGGCAAATTCTCGACCTCAAATTTTGAGTTCTGGTGCCTCTTTCGGCTATTTTTGTGATCCGCACCGAAACTCGATAACAAAAAACTGTTTTTTGGTCGTCGTTTCGATGTATTCGGATATGCGTTCTTCGACCCACCCACCGTCGGCCGAACCACGGAGTGGGACCCACATTAAAAAGCGACTCTTGACGACCGTCGGAAAGGATATATCCGGTGGCACCTCATGCACTAACGGGTGCGATCATACCAGCACTAATGCACCGGATCCCATCAGAGCTCCGCAGTTAAGCGTGCTTGGGCGAGAGTAGTACTAGGATGGGTGACCTCCCGGGAAGTCCTCGTGTTGCACCCCTCTTTTTATTTTCTTCCTTTTTATTTTTTTGCAAGAGTCGTAACTCTTAGACCGCAGAGAACTACGTGTCCGTCAACACCAATTCGGAAAGCCCCGTGAGAGAACCACGACGTGGCAATGTAACGAAGTACCATTGGCAAATTCTCGACCTCAGATTTTGAGTTCTGGTGCCTCTTTCGGCTATTTTTGTGATCCGCACCGAAACTCGATAACAAAAAACTGTTTTTTGGTCGTCGTTTCGATGTATTCGGATATGCGTTCTTCGACCCACCCACCGTCGGCCGAACCACGGAGTGGGACCCACATTAAAAAGCGACTCTTGACGACCGTCGGAAAGGATATATCCGGTGGCACCTCATGCACTAACGGGTGCGATCATACCAGCACTAATGCACCGGATCCCATCAGAACTCCGCAGTTAAGCGTGCTTGGGCGAGAGTAGTACTAGGATGGGTGACCTCCCGGGAAGTCCTCGTGTTGCACCCCTCTTTTTATTTTCTTCCTTTTTATTTTTTTGCAAGAGTCGTAACTCTTAGACCGCAGAGAACTACGTGTCCGTCAACACCAATTCGGAAAGCCCCGTGAGAGAACCACGACGTGGCAATGTAACGAAGTACCATTGGCAAATTCTCGACCTCAGATTTTGAGTTCTGGTGCCTCTTTCGGCTATTTTTGTGATCCGCACCGAAACTCGATAACAAAAAACTGTTTTTTGGTCGTCGTTTCGATGTATTCGGATATGCATTCTTCGACCCACCCACCGTCGGCCGAACCACGGAGTGGGACCCACATTAAAAAGCGACTCTTGACGACCGTCGGAAAGGATATATCCGGTGGCACCTCATGCACTAACGGGTGCGATCATACCAGCACTAATGCACCGGATCCCATCAGAGCTCCGCAGTTAAGCGTGCTTGGGCGAGAGTAGTACTAGGATGGGTGACCTCCCGGGAAGTCCTCGTGTTGCACCCCTCTTTTTATTTTCTTCCTTTTTATTTTTTTTGCAAGAGTCGTAACTCTTAGACCGCAGAGAACTACGTGTCCGTCAACACCAATTCGGAAAGCCCCGTGAGAGAACCACGACGTGGCAATGTAACGAAGTACCATTGGCAAATTCTCGACCTCAGATTTTGAGTTCTGGTGCCTCTTTCGGCTATTTTTGTGATCCGCACCGAAACTCGATAACAAAAAACTGTTTTTTGGTCGTCGTTTCGATGTATTCGGATATGCATTCTTCGACCCACCCACCGTCGGCCGAACCACGGAGTGGGACCCACATTAAAAAGCGACTCTTGACGACAGTCGGAAAGGATATATCCGGTGGCACCTCATGCACTAACGGGTGCGATCATACCAGCACTAATGCACCGGATCCCATCAGAACTCCGCAGTTAAGCGTGCTTGGGCGAGAGTAGTACTAGGATGGGTGACCTCCCGGGAAGTCCTCGTGTTGCACCCCTCTTTTTATTTTCTTCCTTTTTATTTTTTTGCAAGAGTCGTAACTCTTAGACCGCAGAGAACTACGTGTCCGTCAACACCAATTCGGAAAGCCCCGTGAGAGAACCACGACGTGGCAATGTAACGAAGTACCATTGGCAAATTCTCGACCTCAGATTTTGAGTTCTGGTGCCTCTTTCGGCTATTTTTGTGATCCGCACCGAAACTCGATAACAAAAAACTGTTTTTTAGTCGTCGTTTCGATGTATTCGGATATGCGTTCTTCGACCCACCCACCGTCGGCCGAACCACGGAGTGGGACCCACATTAAAAAGCGACTCTTGACGACCGTCGGAAAGGATATATCCGGTGGCACCTCATGCACTAACGGGTGCGATCATACCAGCACTAATGCACCGGATCCCATCAGAACTCCGCAGTTAAGCGTGCTTGGGCGAGAGTAGTACTAGGATGGGTGACCTCCCAGGAAGTCCTCGTGTTGCACCCCTCTTTTTATTTTCTTCCTTTTTATTTTTTTGCAAGAGTCGTAACTCTTAGACCGCAGAGAACTACGTGTCCGTCAACACCAATTCGGAAAGCCCCGTGAGAGAACCACGACGTGGCAATGTAACGAAGTACCATTGGCAAATTCTCGACCTCAGATTTTGAGTTCTGGTGCCTCTTTCGGCTATTTTTGTGATCCGCACCGAAACTCGATAACAAAAAACTGTTTTTTGGTCGTCGTTTCGATGTATTCGGATATGCGTTCTTCGACCCACCCACCGTCGGCCGAACCACGGAGTGGGACCCACATTAAAAAGCGACTCTTGACGACCGTCGGAAAGGATATATCCGGTGGCACCTCATGCACTAACGGGTGCGATCATACCAGCACTAATGCACCGGATCCCATCAGAGCTCCGCAGTTAAGCGTGCTTGGGCGAGAGTAGTACTAGGATGGGTGACCTCCCGGGAAGTCCTCGTGTTGCACCCCTCTTTTTATTTTCTTCCTTTTTATTTTTTTGCAAGAGTCGTAACTCTTAGACCGCAGAGAACTACGTGTCCGTCAACACCAATTCGGAAAGCCCCGTGAGAGAACCACGACGTGGCAATGTAACGAAGTACCATTGGCAAATTCTCGACCTCAGATTTTGAGTTCTGGTGCCTCTTTCGGCTATTTTTGTGATCCGCACCGAAACTCGATAACAAAAAACTGTTTTTTGGTCGTCGTTTCGATGTATTCGGATATGCGTTCTTCGACCCACCCACCGTCGGCCGAACCACGGAGTGGGACCCACATTAAAAAGCGACTCTTGACGACCGTCGGAAAGGATATATCCGGTGGCACCTCATGCACTAACGGGTGCGATCATACCAGCACTAATGCACCGGATCCCATCAGAACTCCGCAGTTAAGCGTGCTTGGGCGAGAGTAGTACTAGGATGGGTGACCTCCCGGGAAGTCCTCGTGTTGCACCCCTCTTTTTATTTTCTTCCTTTTTATTTTTTTGCAAGAGTCGTAACTCTTAGACCGCAGAGAACTACGTGTCCGTCAACACCAATTCGGAAAGCCCCGTGAGAGAACCACGACGTGGCAATGTAACGAAGTACCATTGGCAAATTCTCGACCTCAGATTTTGAGTTCTGGTGCCTCTTTCGGCTATTTTTGTGATCCGCACCGAAACTCGATAACAAAAAACTGTTTTTTGGTCGTCGTTTCGATGTATTCGGATATGCATTCTTCGACCCACCCACCGTCGGCCGAACCACGGAGTGGGACCCACATTAAAAAGCGACTCTTGACGACCGTCGGAAAGGATATATCCGGTGGCACCTCATGCACTAACGGGTGCGATCATACCAGCACTAATGCACCGGATCCCATCAGAGCTCCGCAGTTAAGCGTGCTTGGGCGAGAGTAGTACTAGGATGGGTGACCTCCCGGGAAGTCCTCGTGTTGCACCCCTCTTTTTATTTTCTTCCTTTTTATTTTTTTGCAAGAGTCGTAACTCTTAGACCGCAGAGAACTACGTGTCCGTCAACACCAATTCGGAAAGCCCCGTGAGAGAACCACGACGTGGCAATGTAACGAAGTACCATTGGCAAATTCTCGACCTCAGATTTTGAGTTCTGGTGCCTCTTTCGGCTATTTTTGTGATCCGCACCGAAACTCGATAACAAAAAACTGTTTTTTGGTCGTCGTTTCGATGTATTCGGATATGCGTTCTTCGACCCCACCCACCGTCGGCCGAACCACGGAGTGGGACCCACATTAAAAAGCGACTCTTGACGACCGTCGGAAAGGATATATCCGGTGGCACCTCATGCACTAACGGGTGCGATCATACCAGCACTAATGCACCGGATCCCATCAGAGCTCCGCAGTTAAGCGTGCTTGGGCGAGAGTAGTACTAGGATTGGTGACCTCCCGGGAAGTCCTCGTGTTGCACCCCTCTTTTTATTTTCTTCCTTTTTATTTTTTTGCAAGAGTCGTAACTCTTAGACCGCAGAGAACTACGTGTCCGTCAACACCAATTCGGAAAGCCCCGTGAGAGAACCACGACGTGGCAATGTAACGAAGTACCATTGGCAAATTCTCGACCTCAGATTTTGAGTTCTGGTGCCTCTTTCGGCTATTTTTGTGATCCGCACCGAAACTCGATAACAAAAAACTGTTTTTAGTCGTCGTTTCGATGTATTCGGATATGCGTTCTTCGACCCACCCACCGTCGGCCGAACCACGGAGTGGGACCCACATTAAAAAGCGACTCTTGACGACCGTCGAAAGGATATATCCGGTGGCACCTCATGCACTAACGGGTGCGATCATACCAGCACTAATGCACCGGATCCCATCAGAACTCCGCAGTTAAGCGTGCTTGGGCGAGAGTAGTACTAGGATGGGTGACCTCCCGGGAAGTCCTCGTGTTGCACCCTTCTTTTTATTTTCTTCCGTTTTATTTTTTTTGCAAGAGTCGTAACTCTTAGACCGCAGAGAACTACGTGTCCGTCAACACCAATTCGGAAAGCCCCGTGAGAGAACCACGACGTGGCAATGTAACGAAGTACCATTGGCAAATTCTCGACCTCAGATTTTGAGTTCTGGTGCCTCTTTCGGCTATTTTTGTGATCCGCACCGAAACTCGATAACAAAAAACTGTTTTTTTAGTCGTCGTTTCGATGTATTCGGATATGCGTTCTTCGACCCACCCACCGTCGGCCGAACCACGGAGTGGGACCCACATTAAAAAGCGACTCTTGACGACCGTCGGAAAGGATATATCCGGTGGCACCTCATGCACTAACGGGTGCGATCATACCAGCACTAATGCACCGGATCCCATCAGAACTCCGCAGTTAAGCGTGCTTGGGCGAGAGTAGTACTAGGATGGGTGACCTCCCGGGAAGTCCTCGTGTTGCACCCCTCTTTTTATTTTCTTCCTTTTTATTTTTTTGCAAGAGTCGTAACTCTTAGACCGCAGAGAACTACGTGTCCGTCAACACCAATTCGGAAAGCCCCGTGAGAGAACCACGACATGTCAATGTAACGAAGTACCATTGGCAAATTCTCGACCTCAGATTTTGAGTTCTGGTGCCTCTTTCGGCTATTTTTGTGATCCGCACCGAAACTCGATAACAAAAAACTGTTTTTTAGTCGTCGTTTCGATGTATTCGGATATGCGTTCTTCGACCCACCCACCGTCGGCCGAACCACGGAGTGGGACCCACATTAAAAAGCGACTCTTGACGACCGTCGGAAAGGATATATCCGGTGGCACCTCATGCACTAACGGGTGCGATCATACCAGCACTAATGCACCGGATCCCATCAGAACTCCGCAGTTAAGCGTGCTTGGGCGAGAGTAGTACTAGGATGGGTGACCTCCCGGGAAGTCCTCGTGTTGCACCCCCTCTTTTTATTTTCTTCCTTTTTATTTTTTTGCAAGAGTCGTAACTCTTAGACCGCAGAGAACTACGTGTCCGTCAACACCAATTCGGAAAGCCCCGTGAGAGAACCACGACGTGGCAATGTAACGAAGTACCATTGGCAAATTCTCGACCTCAGATTTTGAGTTCTGGTGCCTCTTTCGGCTATTTTTGTGATCCGCACCGAAACTCGATAACAAAAAACTGTTTTTTAGTCGTCGTTTCGATGTATTCGGATATGCGTTCTTCGACCCACCCACCGTCGGCCGAACCACGGAGTGGGACCCACATTAAAAAGCGACTCTTGACGACCGTCGGAAAGGATATATCCGGTGGCACCTCATGCACTAACGGGTGCGATCATACCAGCACTAATGCACCGGATCCCATCAGAACTCCGCAGTTAAGCGTGCTTGGGCGAGAGTAGTACTAGGATTGGTGACCTCCCGGGAAGTCCTCGTGTTGCACCCCTCTTTTTATTTTCTTCCTTTTTATTTTTTTGCAAGAGTCGTAACTCTTAGACCGCAGAGAACTACGTGTCCGTCAACACCAATTCGGAAAGCCCCGTGAGAGAACCACGACGTGGCAATGTAACGAAGTACCATTGGCAAATTCTCGACCTCAGATTTTGAGTTCTGGTGCCTCTTTCGGCTATTTTTGTGATCCGCACCGAAACTCGATAACAAAAAACTGTTTTTTGGTCGTCGTTTCGATGTATTCGGATATGCGTTCTTCGACCCACCCACCGTCGGCCGAACCACGGAGTGGGACCCACATTAAAAAGCGACTCTTGACGACCGTCGGAAAGGATATATCCGGTGGCACCTCATGCACTAACGGGTGCGATCATACCAGCACTAATGCACCGGATCCCATCAGAGCTCCGCAGTTAAGCGTGCTTGGGCGAGAGTAGTACTAGGATTGGTGACCTCCCGGGAAGTCCTCGTGTTGCACCCCTCTTTTTATTTTCTTCCTTTTTATTTTTTTGCAAGAGTCGTAACTCTTAGACCGCAGAGAACTACGTGTCCGTCAACACCAATTCGGAAAGCCCCGTGAGAGAACCACGACGTGGCAATGTAACGAAGTACCATTGGCAAATTCTCGACCTCAGATTTGAGTTCTGGTGCCTCTTTCGGCTATTTTTGTGATCCGCACCGAAACTCGATAACAAAAAACTGTTTTTTAGTCGTCGTTTCG
>JAKUCM010005167.1:0-19589 GCA_023374145.1 Lepidium sativum
AAAAATCAAACGATAACATAGTTTACTAACCTATCGTCGAAATGATTAGTTTTCCTAATTATTTGATTTTTATTATTACAGAATATGTACATATAACCTTTTCCAAATTTATAATAAATATATACTTTTAATTTTTTTAGTTATTCTTCTTTTTATAAAAGTGATCTAAATAAGCAATTATTAATTTTATTGGATAAATCTCAACTAAATATAAACACTTATACAAGCAAAAATTGTCAGGCTATAAAACATAAAAACTTAGTTATTAAGCCAGTGAGGTATAGTTGAATGTTAACAAAAATAAACATAATTTGATACCAAAAACTAAAACAAAATTGTAAGATTAAACTTTTTTGTAGTTTTTGGTGGCGATGTTGAATATTCCCTTAGAAGAGAAGTTTTTTTTCCGTCAAATCCTTTTTTTTTTTTTGTCAACACTGGACCGTCAAATCCTTCTTAGAAACGTATATCAATTAATAATTAATTAACATTAGTCTCTAAAAATAAAATATGAAATAAAATAAAATAAAATATCCTTCACACCGCTTTTCAATTGAAAGCTTCCGTCACCATTGTTGTCATCTTCCTCCGCTTCTCTCTCTCTCGTGAATCTTTTTCTTTCCTTCAATCTCTTCTCTTCAACCTTTGCTTCTCTTTCTCCGAACCTGTCACCATTTCTATTTAGCTTCCTCCAGCAATTTCCTTATTTTCTACTATCTTCTCAAATTCAACTTTATCTCCATTAGATTCTGATTCTCTCTATCTTTTCCATTTCGTCTGCATGCTTTTAGATTTCTCCGTGTACCCTTCTTCTCCTTTCTTTTCTAGAATCTTCTCTTTGAAGCTATTCCATTGAACGCTTCGAAATGGCGATTTTGGATTCTGGAGGCGTGAGTACAACGACGGAGAATGGTGGCGGAGACTTTGCGGATCTCGATAGGCTTCGTCAACGGAAATCAAGATCGGATTCTAATGGACTTCTTTCTGATTCACCATCCTGTGGCGATAATTTTCCTTCAGATGATGTTGGAGCTCCAACAGACGTGAGAGATCGAATTGATAACGTTGTCAACGACGGAACCACCAATTTGGCCGGTAATAACGGCGATGGTACCGAAATTAGGGAATCTGGTGGAGGAAGAAGTGGCGGAAAAGGAAGAGGAAACGTCGATGCAACGTTTACGTTACGACCGTCGGTTCCGGCTCATCGGAGGGTGAGGGAGAGTCCACTTAGCTCCGACGCAATCTTCAAACAGGTAATCTCAGATTTTGACACTTTAATAATCTCCAAATTTGGTGCTTGATACTGTCTAGTATTAGAGGGAATGAGAATTTCAAATTTAGTTTCATATTTTCAACTTGCTCCAGCTTTTGGAGGTCGATGCTACGCATATAGTTTGTGTTTTGTGATTCTTTTGCGTTACAGAGCCATGCTGGATTATTCAACCTGTGTGTAGTAGTTCTTGTTGCTGTAAACAGTAGACTCATCATCGAAAATTTGATGAAGGTTAGTTGACTTATTTTTCCTGCTACTTTCTAACATTTCAGAAACAAACTTGTTGCAAACTCATTTGATTTTGTGCTTGCTGTCGTTCATATAGTATGGTTGGTTGATCAGAACGGATTTCTGGTTTAGTTCAGCATCGCTGCGAGATTGGCCGCTTTTCATGTGTTGGTACAGGAATTGCTTCTTTTTTTTTGTCTCAATGTTACATTGTTTTGCATATAATTCTGAGTTTAGTAATTCAGTTCTTCTTTGAACTCTTCTTTTGCAGTCTCTCCCTTTCGATCTTTTCCTTTGGCTGCTTTCACCGTCGAGAAATTGGCACTTCAGAAATGCATATCTGAACCTGTGAGTAAACTACCTCGATTGTTTATTCAAGGTTGCATTCTGTAGAACTTAATTATTTTTTTTTCTGATTATAATGAAGGTTTCCATCATTCTTCACATTATTATCACCATGACAGAGGTTTTGTATCCTGTTTACGTCACTCTAAGGTGAGAATTAAACTATGGTGTTTCTTGTCTCAGCTGGTGATACCCTTTTTAAACTAAGTTGGCTAACTCTGGTGATCTTGAAAATGGACAGTTGTGATTCTGCGTTCTTATCGGGTGTCACATTGATGCTTCTCACTTGCATTGTGTGGCTAAAGTTGGTGTCTTACGCTCATACTAGCTACGACATAAGATCCCTAACCAATTCAGCTGACAAGGTAAAAGAAGAAATAAAAATATATATTAGTCAGTTGCATGTCGTACTATTTTTTAGCCAGACACCGCTGTAAACTTTAGGCCAATCCTGAAGTCTCCTACTACGTGAGCTTGAAGAGCTTGGCATATTTCATGGTTGCTCCCACATTATGTTATCAGGTAATGAGATGCGTCTTCAGCTTAATAGCATAAAACAATCTTACACTTGCAATAGCTTATCCTCTAAACCTCGCGTCTTTGCTTCTTCCCAGCCAAGCTATCCACGTTCTCCTTGTATCCGAAAGGGTTGGGTTGCTCGTCAATTTGCAAAGCTGGTCATATTCACTGGATTCATGGGGATTTATAATAGAACAAGTACAGTCTCAACTTCTTTGTGTTTCCATTTTTCCTTGTTGAAAATCATCCTATCGGCGGTATCACCACTTCAATTCATGTTTTCATTTTACTTCTTGGGCAGTATATAAATCCTATTGTTAGGAACTCAAAGCATCCCTTGAAAGGCGATCTTCTATATGCTATTGAAAGAGTGTTGAAGCTTTCAGTTCCTAATTTATACGTGTGGCTCTGCATGTTCTACTGCTTCTTCCACCTTTGGTAAAAAACAAACAGAATAAGGCCACCTTTAGTTTCAAAGTCTGAGCTGTAGTTTCAGTTACTGAATGCAATTCTCTTTGCATTGTTCTTGTCCACAGGCTAAACATATTGGCAGAGCTCCTCTGCTTTGGGGATCGTGAATTCTACAAAGATTGGTGGAATGCAAAAAGTGTAGGAGATGTGAGTTATTATTAATCTTCTCTTTCTTATGTTTTCATTGTTTTTGGATGACTTAACTAACCAAAATTCGTGGATCAACTGTCTTTTTAATCAGTATTGGAGAACGTGGAATATGGTATGGTTCTCTCCCTAAAACATCGCTTTGTTTTCTGAACAAAAAGAAAGACTAAAACTTAATGGAGATCTCTGTTTTTCTTAACAGCCTGTTCATAAATGGATGGTTCGACATATATACTTCCCATGCCTGCGCAACAAGATACCAAAGGTGAGTGAGATACATGTATATTAATGATTACGATAATTCTTGATTATTTGGGTGCTTTATAACTTTAACCCCTCCACACATTTGATTTTCAGACACTCGCCATTATCATAGCTTTTTTAGTCTCTGCAGTCTTTCATGAGGTAATCATACCAATTCTGCATCACTCTGTATTTAGACACACGAGCTCATGCTAGTGAAGATCATTCAAAGTATTTTTCCTTAACTCAATTGTCTCGTGTCCACAAACATCCTCTTGGCAGCTATGCATCGCAGTCCCTTGTCGTCTCTTCAAGCTATGGGCTTTTATCGGAATTATGTTTCAGGTAAAAATCACCACAAAACTTATGCAGACGATTTGTACAATCAATCTGCAATAATTTATCAAACTAGTCCTATTTTGTGACATAACCAATGTGTTTGAACCAGGTTCCTTTGGTCTTCATCACAAATTATCTACAAGAAAGGTTTGGCTCAATGGTAATTTTCTCAGAACCCGAATAGCTCTTTTATTTATAGCCAGTCAAACTGTAAGGTTGAGACTTAAGAGAAAGTTGTCTGTGATCATCATTAGGTGGGAAACATGATCTTCTGGTTCAGCTTCTGCATTTTTGGACAACCAATGTGTGTGCTTCTTTATTACCACGACTTGATGAACCGCAAAGGATCAATGGCATGAAACAAAAATGACCTAAGCCATTGATGTGATGGTTCTCATGCTTAAGCTTAAATGGTGTTTTAACCAATGAAGAAGAAAAAGAAAATTAGAATTTGTTGTATCTGCAAGATTTTGGTAGAGACAAACCCTTTTGAGTTAAAAATCTCACTGTCTGTCTCTTGGATCTTGGTCTGCTTCTGTTTTTATCCCCAACAGGAAAAATAGATTTAGGTTATTGGACTTTGCTATGTTGTAAAGAAAATTTCAAAAAAAAAAAAACCTTCTGTAATAATTGTAACGGAAAATCCCATAAAAGAATCTTGCAAAAAATTTTGTATCGTCTTTAATCTAAAACTTCCGATTATTTCCCTTTGAATTGCAATTCAAACTTCCAAGTTGATCTAAAACAAAAATTGAGTAGTAAAATGTGCAATAGACTCGGTCTGGTTTAGTGTCAACATTTAAACAAGACCACTAAGTGGAAATGAATTAATGTATAAGATAATATAATAAGTAGGAATAGATTCTAACTCCCCAATATCCATACATTCATATTAATGTTAAGTTCATCAAAACTAGATGCTCTTGTGTTTGAGGGAGGATATTGGTATATACTTACATTTTCAATGGTAAGAGCTTTTAGTTTAGGAGATTTTTGAAGACTCATCAGTTGCAGGGTTTGGTGGCCCGAAAGAAACTTGGCTTCGCCAAGAAAAAACATAAGTGGATTATCTGGTTTTAAGCAGAACTCTATGAGGTGAGAGAACTTACTGGCCTAACAGCACAGAACCTGTGATAGAAAAAAACATAACATTAGTTTTTGCTAATAAGCAACGAGGAACAAAGAAATATGTAATCCATACCATAAATTTGGTCAATACCATGCCTAGCTTTATGACAGTAGAAAGAGATCTCAAAAATTGACGTCGGGGTTAGAAAGATAGCCGATCAGTGCCTCATCAAGGCAAGGCATATTCTCTATCAAGCAATAGTCTTCCCAAACGTTGAATACGTACAAACCTCTTAATGCAGATGATCCAATGAGATCATCCTCATCTACATCTTTCCAGGGCACAATACCCATATAATGTAATTCTTCTAAGGAAGACACTTTCAGGGTAAAGTTTTCTAAGTTGTCACTCTCATGTCGATGCACCTCCAGCCTTTTGAGGACATGGGAACTTGATAACAGCCTGTCAAGAGAGTCTTCGTCTTTATACACAACGTCTTCAAGCGTCAGATTTTTGAGACATCAACTAGAATGATGTTCGATAGAGTTAACTCAACAAGCGTCTCACATGTGTAAAAGCTCTTAGGGAATCTTGTGGGCTCTGCGGTCCAGAAGTGATTGAAATGTAAATCTTTCAGACCGCGATTAAGTGCGTTCTCAACCCACTCTTTGACATCTACGTCAACAGGATAATATGGACCGAGTTCGACAATCAAACTATTTAGTCTAGGTGCTTTATGGAGCTGCAATGACTTGTCAATAGAGCACCCAAAGCTCTCACTAATACCTTCGTCTATGAACTCAAGACTTGATAGCATCGTCCAAACATAACGCCATTGTTGAGACAGGATTGAAGTGGCGATTGCATCTTTTGTTGGGACGTGGTGCAAGATCTGCAAGAGCTAATCGTCGGGCTAAGCTCTGATCCTGCTAGTTTCCATTCTCTTAC
Organism: Lepidium sativum; assembly: GCA_023374145.1. Lineage (NCBI taxonomy): Eukaryota > Viridiplantae > Streptophyta > Magnoliopsida > Brassicales > Brassicaceae > Lepidium > Lepidium sativum. The sequence goes on from JAKUCM010005167.1 coordinate 5,586, forward strand.
AACCTGCAGTTCCTAGAACAGATGATAAATTCTCACTTTTCCACAAGAAAGACCAACTATAGAGTGTGAAATATAAACCTTAATCTATTTTTCTCACTTTATCTCAAGTGTTTAAACCAATTGAGTTTAGTTCCGTGCTCTTCTCGAAATCAAACCCATAAACGTCTTCCTCATTTTGAGCTTTATAATAATTTTTTAACTACAATATATGTCAATTTGTTCCCAAAAAAAGAAGAAGACAAATTTGAACTCAATGTTTTCCCTGAGTTTAATAGGAAGGTCTAGTTCTGGTTCCGTGGTGGTCAAGGTAGAGAAGTAATCATCAACCATGTCCGTTTTCATCTTAATTTGCGATATGCAAAAAGGACAAAGTGTGATAAATGTGCATCGGTATTGTCTCAAGAATGTTGTGAAAGTATTGAAGAAGATTTCTGTGAGGCTGTTTTGAATGAGAATGAGAATGAAGATATGGTGACCATGTTTGGGATGATTAAAGGCTTCCCAATCCTTTAACATTTTCAGACGAAGATCACAGCATAGATGAAGCAGCAAGTCAGGTCTGTTGTGATGAAAATCCGCAAGAGCTGCTTGCATTAGTGAAGATTGGATATAATGTTTAGTGGTATAGGTCGCAAGAAAGAAAAATCGATTCAAAATGTGTTGCTGCTAACTGTCAGTGGAGAGTATATCGTGATTGTGAGAAGAGGAAACAGAAGATGATGATGAAGGTTTACATAAATGAGCACAGTTGTACGAGATCGGGTTCTACTAAGCTGTTGAAGATATCGACAATTGCTTACTTGTTTTCAGAAAGGCTGAAATTGAATCCACATATTACAAAGCATGGGATTGTCTCGAGATAAAGAGTAAGTCAAACTTGGAGGGGACTGATGAACAATGTGGTAAGTTGAGGACCAAAGTGATGAGCACAAAAACACTTTGCACAAATATGGGACTATCAAACAGAGGTTCTTCAGATTAACAAAAGACATGACATTTGAAAGTGAGACGATCCCGAGACCAACCATTTGCAATAAGCAAAGGTTTTATCGATTATATATTTGCTTTAAGTCCCAGAGAACTTCATGGAAAGAAATGTGTTGTCCAGTCATAGGATTAGATGGAGTGTTTTTGAAATGGGATATAAAGAGACAACTATTAGCTGCAGTAGAAGGAGATGGAGATAGTAGGATAGTTTCGATTGCATAGGTCGTAATTGAGATCCAAAATAAAACAAATTGGGACTGGTTTATGCAACATTTGGCTTCAGATATCGGTCTTGAAGATGGAAGAAACATGGTTGTTATATCAGATAAACAAAAGGTTAGATCATATATTGTTTAGTATAATTTTAATCAGATTTTGAGTTTGCCTTAATCATGGAATTAATGATTGAATCAATTCTGCATTAGTTTCTCTTTCTCTTTTGTTTTGTTTGTTCTTACATCGGATTATAACACTAAATATTGCTTAGAAGAGCTTTAGTCAGATGATATATTGCTTAATGTAGCAATATTTTAGGATGACATATAGCTAATAGCTGTCAGTTTTTGCAGGGACTTGTAAAGGTTGTGTATAACGTTCTTCCAACAGCTAAACATTGATAGTGTGCGAAATACAATATTGAGAACATGGAAGACAGACGATCATGATATGCAACTGAAGCGCATGTTTTGGAAGATAGCATGAAGCTACACCAATGGAGAGTATGAAGACAATATAAGCGAGTTGAAAAGGTACATTCCAAATGCATATACTACTCTTGAGGTCCAAAATCTGATGTCATGGTGTAGATCATTCTTTAGGGAAGGTTTTTGCTGCAACGACAACATAAACAATCTGAGCGACTCCTTCAATAGAACAATTCATCAAGCAAGGAAACTGCCTCTGTTGGACATGTTATAAGACATTCGTCAGCAATGTATAGTTCATAATTTAAAAGAGGTTCATCATTGCAAATCGACTGAATACAAGGTTCACAAAGAGAGCACATTTAGAGATAAAGAAAATGATAGATAGGTCACAACATTGCATTATACATATGGCGAAAAACAACTAGTATGAGGTAGAGTTGATTGGTGTTGGTTATTCGGTGGATATGAACAAACAGACTTGCGGCTACAAAAATGGCAAATGGTTGGTATTCCATGTGAGCATGCCAAAAGGGTTTTAATTAATAAGAAGCAAAAGGTAGACGATTTGGTTAGTGAGTACTACTCAACGTAAATGTGGCGTGGTACTTATTTGGATGGTATTAAGCATGTACAAGGCATGAAACTGTGGCCTAGGCTGAAGAGGCTACCAGTATTACCTCCACCATGGAAAAAAACGAAATTCGGGAAGATCAAATAACTATGCAAGGAAGAGAGGCAGAAATGAGAAAGTAATGTCATGTTCAAAATGCAGAGAAGATGGTCACAATAAAAAAATATAAAAGTGCTACTGTTGGAGGTGAATTAAAAGGACGACGATGTCGACCACGAAAGGAACATGTTTGGTTTTATGATTTAAGACAAGTCAGATTCTGAGTTTGTTACATAATATTATTATTATTATTATTATTATGCTTCAAGTCATATCAGATTTAACATTTTGTTCAGGATGGAGATAGAAGGAGACACACATAACATTCCACCACAAAGCTCCCAAAACATTTCATCACAAAGCTCCCAAGGCTTTCTCTCAGACCTTTTCACATCAATCAGGTTGGATATCATGGTTTAATTGTTCAAGTTAATTGGTAGTTTTTTCTTTTGCCTCAGATCGAATTAGTCATCATGATTTAATGTTCTTTTTTTGCTTTTGTTTCCATTGTGGTTATGTTCTGAATTATAAGGAAACAAGGTTTTGGATATTAAGGACAACGTTGTTATTATTCAGCGTCTCAAACAAGAATTGTCATTTAACTAAATATTCTCAAACAAGCATTTGTTAAAGACAAACTCTGCATTTGCTAAAACAATCAATTATTTGACAACTTAGTTGTCATAGAAAATGTTAAAACCAAATTCTGTAATTTTCTTAAAGTACTTAATTCATTGATGAAGGTAGAAGAGGGTTTATCAAGCCTTACAAAGAACAAACGAAAATTAACAACAATAACTACAATAACACACGATCCTAGTTTGTCAATTCTGTTCAAACTAGTAGTCAATTATGTTCTTCTCCTTCCGTTTACCAAACATTTGGTAAATAACAACAATAACTAAAACACACAAAGATGAATTTGGTCATCATTTTCTACTTCCATATTTTTGCTCCATATAACATCTTCTTTTAAACCTTCTATGACAACCTTTAACTCTTCCATATTAAATTTGACATGGCTAATGTCATCTTCAAATCCCCCAACTTTTAGTAGAGTATCTTGAACTTCTTCAAGTACACCATCTTCAACTCACTTAAACAAGTGATCCTATTGCACAAACAAAATTAAGCAATCGTTTTTTCTCTTAAATAACTCAGAAAACACTATTAGAACATGTAAAAACTTACATTTTTCTTGCAACTGAAGAATGGTCTTCCTAGATTATTTTGTGTCCTAGATGTAAACATTTTTACATCTACTCCACACATACAATTCGACGGAAATCCACGTATTCCACCAACACCCAGTTCATGAGATTTAGAATCCATTGGAAAAAATAAAGAAGATGTAGACAAATAGAATCAAGTTTGGAGACAATAGGAAATAACTCGACCATTGGAGAAGAAATCAAAACGAGAAATGAAGAATGGGTTGAGAGAAATCAAATAAGCTTTGTTATCAAAAAAACAAATCGATGAAGCTTAAATCTTCGATCTAGGGCTACTAACTGGAGATTCTAGAGTTCTCTCTAAGGCATCATTTTTACTTAACGTGGAGATTTAACGTCGATTTACTCTTTTTAATTGTTCCGTTTAGCGATTTAACGTCAGCCTTAATTTGACCGAATAAATCAAACGTTTGGGCCATAAATGAAAAATCAACCAAAAATTGATGTTTTATTAGAAAAACATGATACTTAATACTTTTTTTTTTTGTCAACGACAAATTATATTGGGCCACAATTGGCCGGTCCAATAGCCAAATTCCTATATAATGTAGGCGGGGGAACTCGATCCCTGGTTGTGCAAATAAGCTGCCTTATGTGGACTTACCGCATGCCACTAGGTTAAGAGCCATTTGCGATACTTAATGCTTATAATACCTGAAATTTGAAAGTTTGAGAAATTAAATAACACTTTTCCTTATAAAAAATACAAATAAAATTATACAAAAGATTCTTTCCTTATTGTAAAAGAAAGAAAAAAAAAAAAGAAGTCTTTTCGTCGGCTATAATACAAAACCTCACCACACAACAACACTTCTTCTTCTTCTGTCTGAGTTCCAAAATGGAAGACTACAACAGATCCAGATCGTACGGAGGTGGAAGAACAACAGAGCTTCAACAATACTCAGCTCACAGAAGATCGGACGGTCCAGATTCATTTGGTGGTAATAGTATGCAAGATTTCAGGTCTTACAGTACTTCTTACACCGAATACCCGAACGGGATACAACAAGAAGACCCAAATCCAAACCCGAATCCGAAGAAAGGAAGATCATCTTCATCTTCATCATCTTCTTGGGGATCTGTGGATCCAGATTTACAGAGAAAGAAAAGAGTTGTGAGTTATAGAGCTTATACTGTTGAAGGTAAACTTAAAGGTTCTTTGAAGAAAAGCTTCAAATGGATTAAAGATAGATGCAACAAATTACTTAATTAATTAATTTAGCCAAATGTGGTTTATAAGGTCATAATATTTAACTTTTTTTGGGTTTTGATTTACTTTTTTGTATTTTATGATTTTGATTGCGTTTTAAATCTCTTTATTATTTTTTCTGTTGTGTGTGATTGTAATTGTGTAATAACTATAATTAATTGATATGCATTTAGAAAAATGTTCTCGAGTATGATTGAGTGATTTTTATCTGATTTTTTTACGTGCTTTATACTAGTTTTTTGTAGTACGTAATGCCATTTTTTACTCATTTCTTTATCATTGAAAACATTCATAAGTTATAATGTTTTATGATTCTCTTTAATTTCCAATACTTCTTATTACATTTCAATTATTTGGTTTATTTTTACCGTATCAAAATATTTGTAAACCCTATCTAAAATGTTATTTATATGTAATTCTACAAAATGAAATAATTGTAAGGCTTATAATTATATATGTGTGTATATATATACTAATATAGTTTTTATGTATATTTTCTACAAGTTAAAATTACATACTTTTTTATAAACATATTTAATATAGTTTAATTAAAAAGAATTTCTTAGACCAATCTATTTACATTCATCTTTTCATCACATAGTTACTAGCTAGAACAAAATAGAAAGACTCTAAAATAGAAGTGTGTCTAGGTCCAATGTATTTCTCTATTTTTACTCTAAAAACAATATTCTAAAGTATATTTTGTTTTTACTTTATCACTAACATTTTTTATTTCTAAAAGGTACAAATTAACCCCATTTATTTTATTCTTTCAAAAAATTTCATAAATAGATTTTATTCTTACAATTTACTTCGTTTAGTATTTTTGGACTAAAAAAAACTTTTCTATTAAGAAAAAGACATTACAACATATAAAATAATAAAAACATAGTGGATTTTGGTTTGGACATCACCACTACTATATTTTTCCCACAAATGATCAATTAATGCATTTCGAAGTGAAAAATGAGCTTCTTTATCTTTGATTTTTCTAAACCAACCTAAAAACTCTTGGAATCGAATATTATCATCCCCTACTATTTGGACCTCTGGAGGTGGAGTTTCTTTCAACTTTAATTGGTGCATCGAGATCTCGCTCATCCTCGATGATCATATTATGCAAAATTATGCATGTAGTCATTATGTATCGATCTCGTTCTTCTGGATATTTAACGAAGAAGATTGATTTTTATGTGAAGTTTATATCAAAATTTCTCATGATCCAATCATAGGGGTTTACCAAACATCCGATCACTTCTGGACTTGGGTAGTGGAAGCTTACGCAAGGATCTCCAAGTTAGAGTCAGAAAATCCTATTCTTGATGTTCCTACGCAAGCATCTCCAAATTTATCTTTTTCTCTAAACATAGATGACGACAACAAGATGATTGGTGGATCCCCCTCTCCACGACCAACTGGGATAAGGAAATTCAAAATGAAAAAAAAAAAGCTTGTTGATCAAATAAGTGCGGTTATCAACCCTTTAGAAGAAATAAACAATATTTGGAGCAACTAAAGAACAAGCGCACAAAGATAACGTCATTTAGAGATTCAAAATAAAAATTATGCTTTGGAAGAGGTAAATGAAGAAAACAAAATTTTATTTTGTGACTTGAATTCCATACAAAACCCAAATATTCGTGCATATATTCAAAGTGAACAAACACAAATTTTACAAAAGCGGGATGGACAACAACAAGATCAACAAGCGTTTCCTCCATCTACTTCTTTTGGATAATATTTTACCGACATTGGTGGATCCGAAAACACTTTACCTGAATATTAAGTCATTAGTATTTATTGCATTTATAATGAATAAGAAAAATAAATTTCTACCTAGTATTAATATTTTTGGAGTTTAGTTTGCTATTTATGTTTTTTAATCTGTAGAATTTAATTATTATTTATAATATTTAAATATTAATAAATATTTAAAATTTATTTACAGTTTAGAAGTTTGAAAATCATTATAATATTGAAAATATAATTAATATTTAGATTAAATGATCATTTATAATATTTAAATATATTTAATAGTTATTTATATCACTTATAAAATTATAGCGATTTTTTTGCAAATAAAAAAATTCACTTTTAAAATAGGGGAAGAAAAAAGCATTCCTCTAAAAATAAAGGAAAAAAATAACATTCATCTATTTTAGAGTCAAAAATAGAAGTGCGTTGGAGATGTTCTTAAGCAATTAATTATCTTCATAGTGGTATCTATATTAAAGTCTTTATAAGAAAGACCGTAATAATCATTTGTATCTCCCTCACTTACACGCAACATCTCAAATGCTTGTCCCGCGATCAGTGTTTGCTTATCCATCCACAACCGATCTTCGCTTCCCTGGCTATAAATGCTTTGTGGACGCTTCCTGGAAAACAACGGACCCCAAAACGGGTCTAGGTTGGTTCTGTTTTTCAGATTCGGAGGGAGCTTGCATGGGGGCAAGAAGGATTCACCGCAGTTTATCGGCTCTTCATTCAGAGGTTGAAGCTGTTCTATGGGTTATGGAGTCTCTCCTAGAACTTCGAATTTTGGAGGTGGAAATGCTAACGGATTGTGAAAGGGTCCTAAGGGTCCTCGAACAACCGGATGCGTGGCCCGCCTTTCTTTCCTACCAGGAGGCGTTCGCACAACTACGCTCTTCCTTTTCTCGCCTCTCCCTCTCCACAATCCCTAGAGTCTTAAATCACCGCGCTGATTCTCTGCCACGATCCGCTAGAGTAAGGTTTTTGTGAGTTTTTTGTTGTCTGGGCCCGTTTTTTTTAGTTGACTATCTGCCGTTGTCAAAAAAAAAATCATTTGTATTTAACAGAAGAACAACTATTTCCATTTCTAACAATTGCTATTTTACCTTAATAGAATAAGTAAATTTGTAACGATCTTTTGGTTGGTTTAAATAAATTTGTAACGACTACATATATTTTCAAGAACTATGATTAAGAAATACACAAGTCTACAAAATACGAGAAATTGACATAGACAAATAAACTTCCACAATTTTATATTATGGGTTAAGAATAAAAAATTAACGTGAAAATGTTTGTATATAAATGCACACTCATTATTAAAAAATCATTGACATGTATAAAATAAGAAATATGCATACGTTAAAATTCTCTAACTACGGACATAAAAATTATCATGCAATAATAATCTCAAACTACCAACTAAATCTTTTGCTTTATAATTCTTTTTTTGTCAAGATAAACAATACCCAATCTAATGTGAAGTTTAGTCAACATTGGAATCGAACTTTGGTTATAATTTGAAATGCTTAAAATAAATAAATGGAAAAAAGTTATCATTAATAGGACTAATTGACTAAAGATTTATTAGAGGGAAGGATCTTAAAATTCAAAAGGTTCTCTATACAAAGGAAGGAGAAGACAACTGAATATTTGAAGAATCATAGTTTAAGCTCTTTGTTGTATAAATCTATAAAACTTTCCCTCTTATGTATCAACTCTCTAACTGTGTAAAAGCTTTTCCTCAGAAGAATCATAGACATTAGTCATTGAGACAAGCAGAAAAATGAATTCCGGTTTTGTTTTAAAGCTTTGTCACTACAAGAAAACATCGAGAAATCCGACCGCATTTCTGACGGCACGGGTTGGGTCGGACTATTCCGACAACATATCTGACCATAAGCAACGCGTAAAGCAAAGTTCGAGATGCGGTCGGTTGTGGTCAGTAATTTCCTACCAACACCGACCATATATATTTACCGACCATTACCGACGACGGTTGTCGGTTGTTGTCAGAAATTTTCCGACCACAACCGACAGGTATTTGTTTCCGACGGTTACCGACGTGACCAGTACAAAACGTTCCGCATGTGTCGTTTTCAATTGTAACCAAAAATAGGTAGATGCGTCAGTACCCGTCGGAAACGGTAGAGATTTACTTCTATATATAACTTACACGATCCTCTTCCCTCAACACCATCATTTTTGCATAAATTACCAAACATAATGGCAAATATCAATTTTCGGGCTTGGAAAGATGAAGATAGAAACGATCCGGAGACGGGGTTACTTACCGAAGCGTATGCAGCAGGGATGAAACAATTTATTGAGTTTGCCGGAAATCAAAACATAACTCGTGAAACTGGTAAGATGTACTGAGATTTATTTCTGTAAAACAAGTATGGCTGCATCTATATAGTAGAGGTTTTATGCCGGGATATAAAGTATGGTACTCGCATGGAGAGAACCCAGCTATGGTTAATTTTGCAAGTACTAGTGCAAATGTAGAATGTGGTTTTGGTAGTGGCGGAACTATGCTAGAAGATTTTGGAAGTATTGGTAATGTAAGAAGTTCCACTGAATGTTTTGAGAGGGATGTAGTGGTGGAATCGAGAGTTGATTCAGAAAACGTAATTGGTTCAATTCAGATGGTGAATGATGCATTGAGGGATAATATACCTGATTTTGAGGTGGGAACAAACAGAGGGGGAGAACCAAATATTGAAGCACAGAGTTTTTATAATATGTTGGATGCAGCGAAAAAGCCGCTGTACGGTGGGTGCGAGGATGGCATATAGCCATTATCGACTGCAACTGACTTGATGAACATCAAGACGGATTACAATTTAGCTGAGTCATGTGTTGATGCAATAACTAATTTGTTTAGCAGGACTCTACCGAAAGATAATATAGCCCCAAGTTCTTACACCGAGGTGCAAAAATTGGTTGCCGGACTTGGGTTACCGTACGAGATGATAGATGTCTGTATTGATAATTGTATGATTTACTGGAGAGAAGATTCAGATATGTTGCGTTGTCGATTTTGTCGTAAACCTCGGTTTCAGGAAACAGGGGGTAGAAATCGAGTCCCGTACAAGCGGATGTGGTATTTGCCACTAGGAGATAGGTTAAAACGGTTGTATCAGTCAGAGCGTACTGCTACTGCAATGAGATGGCATGCGGATCACAATTCCCAAGGAGAGATTACACACCCTTCAGATGCGAAAGCATGGAAACATTTTAATTTGTTTATCAAGATTTTGCTACAGAAAGCAGGAATGTGTATCTTGGCTTATGTACAGATGGAGCGCCAGGCTGAAGAGAACAACGCCAAATTACGGGAATTTGAGCGTCAGATGCTCGAATTCGCTAAATTTCGAGAGGATTTTATGTCTTTCACATCGTCGCGTAACTAGATTAAGAATATGTATAAAACAAATAATTTAATAAATATTTTCCTTTTAATAATACTTTATTTATTTTATAATTCAAATAAATTTAATTATAATAATTTATTATAATAATTTAATAATCATAAATTATATACAAATTAATATAAAAACAATTTAATTATTTTAACGTGGGTCGAAGGAAGTGGTCGGAAATTTTCGACCACCAGCGACGGCTCCTTTCCGACCACCAGCGACGGCCCTTTTCTGACCACCAGCGACGGCCTTTTTCCGACCACCAGCGATGGCTCCTTTCCCACCACCAGCGACGACATGTTTCCTTCAACCACTGACGCCGTTTCCGACAACGTGTTGGTGTCGGAAAATTCCGACAATGAGTGACCATTATCTCTTTTTCGACCATCTTGTACCGACGACTACATTTCTGTCAACGGTGGTCGGAAAATCACTTTTTCCTACCACTTCTGACAGCTATGGGCGTCAGATTCGCCCATGTTTTCTTGTAATGTGTGTATGAATCAGTCTGACAACTTGGCCTTTGGTTTTGCATCGTGTCCTTAGCGATTGTAGATTCGTTTACATTCTAGTCTTTTTGCCTCAGGATAAATTCCAGATTCGTTCTCTGAGTTGAGACATCTATGGCAGACAAACACACCCTAAGTATATACACAACAATGTGGCTGTGTTTTATTATGAATGATAAGCATCTAGACATATACATGGACGCTTCTCGGCATTGCTGACTGCAGGATTTAATCCTGAACTAGTTCCAACACCACCCTCCTGACAAAAGAAACATCAAACAATCTCGCATTACCTATCTGTTTATGTATTGGGACGAGGTGGAGGGATTCCAAATTGTGCTTGCTCATACTTGAATATTGTCCAGTCAAACACAAAATCAAACTGAAAACCTGGGACAAACAATGCGAACAAGAAACAAATATAATAAGTATACAGTTGGTGTCAACAGAAGGAAGGGAGAAAATGAATGACCTTCACGAATAAAGAGGTTGCGGAATAGTCTCTTCAAATATGCATAGTCTGGCTTATCATCAAACCTAAGTGAGCGGCAGTAATGGAAAAATGAAGCAAATTATGTTGGATGACCTCTGCATAATGTCTGCAAAGACACTGATGCACCGTTATAGTACTATCTATAGTCAACATACTCTACTTCATTATATTTCATAATGCATAGAGTAGTATAAGTTTCCAAATGTGCACCATGTAAGCAGAACTCACTTATGTGGAAGTTAACACAAAACAAGAACTTACTTCGATGGAAGTAGAAACCTTCTTTTCGCTAATCTTGTCATAGTTCTGTTTCTTGTTCCCAGCTTTCAGTCCTTGCCATGGGAGACTATAATAAAAATAGGATAAGAGATGAATAGGGGGGGGCAAGAAGCTAAATGGAACGAAACGTTACTCAGTGACTCTCACCTTCCTTTGAGGAAATACATGAGGATATAACCAAGTCATTCTATATCATCCCTCCGACTTTGTTCTATCAAGTGTATAATGTACAAAAGTTGAAATAGTAAAAATTAGCTCGTTCAAAAGAGAATAAAATCATCCAATTATCAGGAAGGTTAATAGAAAGCATTGGAGTATACCGATCCCTATGTGAGTGTTCAAGCTTGCATAACTCGGACTCCCAATTAATCTTTTATTCTCCCTGCAAATTTTGAACGTAAAATGCATGTATCAGTAAAATCGTATACATAAAAAACCTGAATCTGACATCCAACTTGCTCAAAATGCTGAATATCTGACATTCAAAACCTTGTTACCTGTATGGGATGTGTCGTTGAGTTGAGCTGTCTCTATATTTCTTAGCCAACCCAAAGTCTATAATGTAGACCTACCAAAAGAGAAGAAAAGAAGTCATATAATAGTGAGATCCCAAATTCAAAGTTGAGATTAATGAAAACAATCCCATTGAGAGTTTGAACATTAAGTTAACCTAATTTGCCCGCCTTCCTAAACCCATGAGAAAATTATTCGGCTTTATATCATGATGAAGATACGACTTGGAATGGATAAACTCGAGACGATTTATCTAACACAAGGAGTAAACAAGTTAGTGAAACAAGCACTGAGAGTTGCACTAAAACAATAACCATTCATCATTCCAAAGCATTACCATTTGATCAGCTAGCATGAGAACTGTCTTCAATGTGAATTTCCTTTTGCAATAACCAAACAGATCTTCAAGGCTTGGACCAAGCAAATCCATGACTAAGACATTGTAGTCCCCTTCAACTCCATACCATTTCATGTTTGGAATTCCGGCTCCATTAACAAACATATCACCAGGAAAAATGAATAACCACAAACAACTATGTAATCAAAGAGAGTTCATAAACAACGGAGACAAATTCAGAAACATGTCATACTTCCACCCTGAAGAACTCTATATATCCTAGACTCATATGACAATTGTGGATGCGGAGTCTACACACTCTCCTGCACAAAGACACACATTGAAATCAGTCATTGCAGGTTCATAAAAGAGTCCATCCAATCTCAAATTTATACTCTTAATTTCAGTTTCAAGTTTGAAACACACTCACAAGCTTAACAGCAACATCTTCGTTAGTCTGAACATCAGTTCATGCGATCACAACACTCTCAAATTCAATCATCTCTACAAAAACAATAAGATACATAGATATTAACGGGATCATAAGAGGGAATGAACCAAGGTAAATATCTCCAAATGAATATTACTCCGAACCAAGATACATAGATATTACTCTGGTCTTTTTCTTCATTTTTATTGGTTATTTTATTTTCATTGACCAAAGTATATTCCTTTTTTGCTTTCATCTTGCTAATAAGAAAAAATGGATTATTTCGTTAGAATACCATTATCAATTGTTTTAAAAAAATGAGTTTCTTAACAATATTTTAATCAAAAATTTATGCACAAATTAATTTTAATATTAATAATAAAATTGATCCATATAAATATGGATTTATTTTTTCTCTTCAAATAACTTTAATATATTACAACAAATATAAATTACATCTTTGAATGTAACTTGAATGTAATTGTATAAGTTAATAATTAATAGTTGGTAATTGTTGAAAATTTAAATCTAAAATATTTAAAATCTATTTCTTTTTTTTTGTCAATTAGTCTACTGGCTTTTAAATCCCCTTCTACTATTGCAGGTAGGGGGTTCAATCCATGGTGCCTTGAGGATTTGTAAAGTGACTACACCACTGGGCCACCTGTCATCGGCATTTAAAATCTCTTTCTAGATAATAAAAAATTGGGTCTCAAACAAAATTTAATTTATTATAGTAAAAATCAATTGGGCCTTTTTTCCCATAGATTCGAAACTTGTATTTGTTTGAGGGTTTAAACCGTCGCACATGTTCCCTTGTATTATAAGCCAGCACGGTTAATAAAAATGCATTAACAGAAAAAGGAAAAATTGACAACTAACTAAAAGTCCATGAAAGTTGCAATTATATAAATTGGTAACCACTTTTTATTAAAGGCTCTAAATCTCTACGTAACTTATAGGTTTTGGAGCATTTATATAGGTTGAATTTAAGCTATATAAACGATGAAACAACAGACAGTAAAGTATGTTATGTATTTCTAATGTCACTTTTTTCGAGTCCAACACGATTGATATAGATACTAAGTCACATTAATTCTACTAGATTTATACCCGCGCTAAGCTGCGGAGTTATTTTATTAATAATTTTTTGTTAATGGTGAGTAGAAAATGTTAGAGTAGGTAAAAATAACATTGATCTTTTTACCACTACAATACTCCATTGAACCAATTCCTTATTAGCGATCTTACTTCCGAACTATACGCTTTTTGTTTACTTCAAAAGAGAACAATAAGTGTGCCGATTTACATCTAGTGGTTCATAATAAAAACATGTCGTCCAAGTTTACGACATAGTTTGATCATATCTTCCATGTCTTTGCTTCATTAACTTCTTCCCTATAAACATCAACAAAAAATTGGTTATATTTTCAATAGTATCATAACAAAGTATGTTTATTTAAAATAAATAAATACCCAACAAATTTCTTCAGGCATGTATTGTTACGATTTCAAAA